>JAOXJP010226405.1:0-11497 GCA_025762735.1 Platanus orientalis | reverse complement strand
TCCTGGCATCAATGCATTCATTTGCACAGAGCACCCCATCAGACATGGGCCTCCCCTACAAAAAAGCTCCTTGCTCCCTCGACACGATCCCGGGAATCACTTTCTTCAGGCAATTTGTGAAGCATTTAGAAATGATCTTATAAGTGCTTTCCACCAAACTGATCAGTCTCAACTCAGACAACTGGTCCGCTCCCTCCCTCTTGGGAATGAGGGCAATAAATAAGGCATTGTTACCCTTATCAAGAAAACATTTCTCATGGAAATCCTGGAACACACCAACATTAAGTCCTCCATAATTACCTCCCAACAAACTTTATAGAAGGCTAATGTAAACCCATCCGAACCTGGAGCTTTATCCCCATCGAGAAGCCAAACTGCCTTTTTAACTTCCTCCTCATCAAAAAGCCTCTCCAACCAAGCTGTTTGGTCTTCACCAAGGCGAGGCAAAGACAAACCATCCACCTTCGGTCTCACAAGCCTATCCTCCGTGAACTGATTCATAAAAAAATTCTCCAAATAAGTCTTGATTTCGTCTACATTCTCCACCATCCTATCCCCAATTTTTAGACAATGAATATGGTTAATGGATGCCATTTTGTGGAAAAATTTAGTGTTTTGATCCCCTTCCTTTAACCATTGGACTCTGGATTTTGGCGCCACATAATCTCTTCCATCTCAAGATTTCTCTCCAGATCCCTTTGGGCTTTCCTTGTGATCAGCAATAGCATTCAAGTCTAAACCCGACTCCCCTTCCAGGCTATCCTATCTAAGGATGTTCTCCAAACAGGTCTTTTTTTTGCTATCAATATTCCCAAAAACCACCTTATTTCAGACCCTCAGGCACTCTCTAAACCCCTTTAACTTCAAACGGAATTGCTGACCAGGAGGCCTAGACACTTGAAATCCTTCCAACCATTCCTTAACCAACTCCTTGAAACCCGGATGTTGAAGCCACATATTTTGAAACTTAAATGGGTGAGGACCCACTTGGTGATCATCTACTCCTCCCCTTAGGAATATAGGAATATGATCAGACCCCACCCTAGGAAGTGCTTGAGCCAACACCAGATTGAACAAATCCTCCCAATCTGCAGAAATCAAAAATCTGTCCAACCTGCTTAGGGATGGCCTAGTCTGTCTATTTAACCAAGTAAACCGAGCTCTTGCATCAGGAATATCAATAAGGTCGTGGTCACTTGCAAAGTTACAAAATTCATTCATATTCCTCGTCCTTCTGGAAGCCCTACTCCTCTCCTCCAAGTACATAATCTTGTTAAAATCTCCCCCTATACACCATGGGAGTTTCTGTCTTCCTCTAATGGACTGCAACTCAGCCAGGAACTCCTCCCAGCCTTCACTCGAGGAGGGGCCATATATCACAGTGAGAATACAACTCTGATTACCTCCAACTAATCTCGCCTCCATTGAAAGTGAATGCCCATCCACCCATTTGTTTAAACACTCCACACAGTTCTTATTCCAAAGCATAATAACCTCACCAGCAGTACCAATGGCCGACAGATCAATCCAGTCTAAATTCTCAAAATTGCATAAGCTGTGCACAATGCTCCTGCTCATTCTGGCCAATTTTGTTTCTTAAAGAATTACGATGTCCGAATTATACTATCCCACCAGTTCCTTCACCAACCTCCTCCTGTCTGGATTTCCCAACCCCCTGACATTCCAGGATAGGATATTGCACTTCATTTAGAACTAGGTCTCACCCCTCTAGTTTTCCTTGTTGAGCCTCCACCCTCACCCTCTCCCCCTTATTATACGACATTCCCTAGCTCAAATTCTTCAGCTCCCTTGGCACTTTTACCTTCGAACCAGCTTCATTCTCCGCTGACTTCCCCTGCACTCTTTTCTCCAGTTCGGCAAACAACTCCCAGGACAAGTGTTCTAGACCGTCAAATGACAACCCCAACACCACACTTACCTGTTTTATTTTATTTAGAACCCAATCAGAGACTGAGGAAATTGGATCTTCATTCCAAATAGGATCATGCCAAGAAACCAAAGCCAACTGCCTGTCGTGAACCAGTTTAACAGATTTGCCCACCGAGCAATGAAAGCCAACTTCATTCCTTTCGACTCCCACATCATTAAACACTACTTCTGTTCCAAATTCCTAGCCTCCTCCACCAATTCCCAATCCCTGGTATCCCCCCAGCCCTTCTTGTTGAGATTGAGCAGACAAAATTTGACGCACAAGAACCCCTTCCCTAATTTTTGTACATCCTTCCTGCTTGTGGCCCACAAGCTGCAAGACACCAATGTTATATCCCCTCCATTCGTCCTAGTTGCCGCAAAAAGTGAACTCCTTTCCCTCGCTAAGCAACCTAGAACCTGCATCTCGAATTAGCACCAAGCCCAGAGAATAATTCACCTCCCCTGCTGTTGTCCCCTAAAGCTCCTGATCAATCGAAAACTACCCCCAGCCCCCAGGTTTCAGTCGGAAATACCTCCTCACTGTTCCTTGGATAATCGGGGCTCTTGCGCATGCTTCCCCCCTTCGGTCCATCCCCCACATTCTTCGATAGAGGTTCATGCCCTTTCAATCTTGAGATGAGAAGCTCTAGGTGGGGCTTTCCGGGCTCTATGTACCTGGGAAGCCTCCACCCCTTTGATTGCTCCTCCCCTGCACCGGACAAGCCCTGCTCGATCAAACTCCCCTCGTCTCGCCCCTTCTCAGTCGTTGCCTGAAGTAGTGAACCCCCCTCCATACACCGTGAGCTTTTTAGAGGATAAAGATTTGCGTTCATTTCAAGTAGCTCTATATGATTCCCGTTTCACCCCTCCGCCCCTCCGCCTCCTTTGATTTTTTATTTAAGCCCTTCCGACATCCCTCCGCCTTCTCCTTATCGTTTGGGCCCTCCCGATTTACCGAAATAGCCGGCAGCCCCCCTGCTTCTCACAAACACACTTCCCTTCCACAAAATTACATAAAAACCCTTCCTCATTACCCCCTGAGAAAATGACCTTAATACCCCCTCTTTTGTGGATATATGTTGCGAAGACAACGTCTCCTGTTGCCATTCCCCCTTTTCTATCTCTCCGATCACAACATCTCGTCTAGCTCTGACGCCACTTGCCACTGGACCATCCACATCATTTCGTTGCCTGAGTTCTGTACCAGGAGGTAGCGCCATGCAACCAATGGCTCCAGAGAAGGTATTTTGAATTTCAAAATTCCCTCCCCATCCTCCAATTGGACTCCCTCCTGCTAATCACCGGTCGAAATTCGTCTCTAGGACTGCTACCGAAATGACCAGATTAAACTTCTTTCCCCTGTCAAACATGGAGATGCTCTTTGGGATCTTCTCCATCAGACCCCCTTGAACCCATATCCAGGCTACATCAAGTGAGGCCCAATTCCTTGTATCATCCTCCACCTTCAGAAAACCCCCGCACATGCCCCCTATAGCCCTAAAAAATCCCAGATGCCACAAGTGCAACGGCAGCCCTCGAATACCCACCTTCTTGGGGTCAGCATCAGGGTGGCATGCATTTATCTCTGGATACCATCTGAAAACTTCTACTCTGCCGCCCCTGGGCATCTACACACTTCTAAGATTAACCAATTTCTTTGATAGCTCCGACGACTCTGGCAGGATCACATACTTGAGGGGACCCAAAGAACGCCACTCCAGACCCTTTTAAAGCTTCAGGATTTCACCCAACCTTCTACAAACTCCTTCCCAGTTCATCAATACATCCTTCCTGCAACAGATAACAACATTCTCCCAGCACCCTAGGCCAGATTGTCTCCCATAACTGGTTTGAATGCCCAAGGTGTCTTTCACCTTGATAATCTCACCTCCAATCGCCGGTTGAGGCCCTGGAGCTACTCCCTTTCTTGGTGTAAGTGAGGTGGTTGTTCCCTCTTGAACCAAATTTCCACTCTGTTGAGAGCACTTCCCTAAGAAACCTCCCACCTCTAATATCCCATCTCTTATATTTCTCCACCCACAACCACCCCGACCTTCCGGAATAGCCACCGACCTTCCCTTCCCCCACTCGTCCAATAGAGAAATCAATACATACTTCCCTCACATTCTCCAACCACTAGAATAGGATGATCTTTTTATCTTCCTTACTAGTTCGAGTCAGCCTCTGCTCCTCAGACCCTGAAAAAGCCTCAAACAAACATTTCACTAGCCAGCTTACGTTGTCCCTACCCACTGTAATGCGAGCTTGGTACCCACGACCTCTCTTTGTTATACATAGCTTGTTCTCCTTCCCTACCCAATATGATTCAAGGTCAAACGTTTTGGCCTCCACCTGAATGCTTTTCTTCATTAAGAACCTTCAACTTGCCTACTCCATAACTTCTAATGGTTATCATCTGTTTAGGACCTAAATTCATAATCTAACCTTACTGTTTTACCCAGATTCTGAAGCTATAAATCCCTACCTGAGAGTTCACTATGTGAGCTATCGCACCCATCCATAATACCTTTGATACCTAGCTATTTTCCCTCAAATCAAAACCTATTTAACCCTATTACACTTCAGATTTGACCCCTTGGTACACCCTATTATATTCAGCCTTGCTTGCTTTAGTTCATTGGTTGATAATTTTGGGTGGTGCACTGGTGCATCAATTTTGGTATCAGAGCTTGTGTCATGCATCACCCCTCTTCTTATCTAAAGCATTCTCCCTTCTTTTATTCTTAACAATTATTGCTAATTGGGTGTGTTTAAAGTTCAATTCTTGGTTGTTTACATTGTGACATTGCTTCTGCATTATAGACTTAGTAATTAGTTCAGACTAGGGCTGTAAACAGAGCGTATTCGGATCGGATATATGTACATCTGATATCCGATCCGATTAAATTTATGTACATCCGATATCCGATCGGATATCCGTCGGATGTTTAACAAACGAATTCGAATTCGAATTAGATTATATAATCGGATTTTGGATGCAAATTCGGATATCCGGTTAGTTGGATTTAGCATATATATATATATATATAATTATGTATAAATATAATATTTAATCGGATCGGATGTGTATGCATCCGATTTCGGTTCATTTAATAATTGGATATTTAATAATCAGATCGGATTTTAAATGGAATCGGATATATGACCATCCGAATTTGTTTTAATCGAATTAGATTCGGATGCTTAACCGGATAATTGACAGCCCTATTGGGATTAGGTTAAGGCTAGCCCTAGACTGACCCAATCTGACTTGATTGACAGTCTTAGCTGTCGGTAGCCATTTTATGTCATTTTCCCTTTCTTCACTTTTCTACTGGGTTTTGCTCCCTTTTATTTGAATCTGACCCAAACTGCCATGTTCACAAATTGTATTCTCTCTGCACGGTTGAATTTCAGCAGCAACATTAGCTAATGAATAGCTACCGTGGGATTAGGACCGATGACTGAGCTCACACATAAAACCAGGGTCGTTCTCTTTGCATAACTGGTCTCAAATTGTCCTGGTCAATAGTGACCAACTTTCACAGCAGTTTTACTGTGCAACCCAGCCACCATCCATCCAACACAATCACCACCAATTCGCAACCCTCGATTATAAAACGCCTCTATAAAAATCACATCCATGGGATGGAATTTTTTTTTTTTTGTATTGGTAATCATGGGAGAGAGAATTAAGTCCCTATAAACAACCATTTATATGTTGACACATACAAACAAGTTTCTCACCAAAATTTCCCAACCAAAGGAAAACTCCATGAAAGTCCAAACAAGTGGAGTAGAACAATACAAGACACTGTAATTACAATATCTCCACTGCAATCCAAAACTCCAACTTCTCTTCCTAAGACCACCAAACACGAACGCGTTTACGTGTTCAATTTGCTGACCATAGAAAGTGAAGTGCTACCGTGACCGTCCTACGTTTTATCACTACCCCGTCCCACGCCCACTACAAAAAAAAAGGAAATAAGAATAAAAAACCAATATAGGTATATGATAAAACCCTAAAAACTATCTTTGTTACTTCTTCTCTTCCACAGATTCAACCAGAAATCTCCTCTAATCATCAAATCAGAAATGGGTCCGATCGTGGTGTCTCAGCTTGCAACGGGTCTGGGCGTATTAGCAGGGGCGGTGTTTGTGAAGTCAGTGATGGAGCAGAAGCCCATGGCCGGGCCATGGCCGAGGTGTTCGAGTTGCAACGGCACGGGACGAGTCAGCTGCATGTGCAAGCGCTGGTCGGACGGCGACGTTGGGTGCCGAACCTGTGCGGGCTCCGGTCGCATGGCGTGTAGTAGCTGCGGGGGGACAGGTACGGGTCGACCCATCCCCGTTCAACTCTCTGTGCGTCCTCCCAATCGTTCTTCATAATTGGGTTCTTATTAGAATCTTTGGTCATATATCATCGTTTTTCTAGTTCTTCCTTTTAAATCTTCTTATAAATTGTGTAAATCATATATTCATGGTAGGGATTAAGACTGAAGACAGTTGGGAGATATTGGGGTGTAATTCTATGAGATTCGTATAGAAATGAAATGGGTTTTTTTTTATAAGAGAAATGAAATGGGTTTTTTTTTTATTATAAGAGAAATGAAATGGGTTTATAGTGGAAGTTTTTGCTCAATGGATGAGAAATGGGTTTATTAATGTACTTTGATTAGTTTCAGTTCATCTGCTAAAAGGAAAAAAACAAGGGGGAAATGTTTAATTAAGGCGATGTTTGGCGTTTGATGTTGTTAATTCAACTCAAATTAGACTATTATTTAGGGTTTCAAGATACATCAAACTAACCCTTGGCTGGTGGAGTTTTTTCTTCTTTTTTTTTTCCTTGTACTTTTTATCTAAGTTGTTTGGATTTGCGATGAAACTAGTGTTTTAATTTTTTGGTGAAGGCAAAAGAAACTAGTTCGGAGTTCGTATTATGGAGTATTTAGGATATCAAATCAATGTCATAAAGAATAAAAAGGTACCAAACCTAAATAAACAATACTGCTTCAATCTTCATAATCCACTGGGCTTGGGAGCCAAAAATGAGTTTAATCTTCTAATCGTTTGGCTTAGCTTCTTGAGGCCGGTTTTTCATAATTGTTTGAAGTTTGCACCAACTTTAGAAATGGCGAATGAAATTCATTTGGTTATCCCACATAAAACAGGTAATTTTTTCCGGAAACAGGGAATGAAATAAAACCTTTGGAGACTTGCGTGCACTGTTCCCAAGAGGCAAAGCCAAACGCGGTCTTTAAGTTCGGAGGCAAAGCCAAAACCAAAACCAGGCCCTAGTTACCACCAAACTAAACAAATAAACTAGAAACTAGGAGGAGACTTGCCTTGGGCTTATACATTTCATATGCAACTGAATAACTAAATTAACTAATACTTCATTGAATAAGTCGATCCATCCGATGAACCCAAATGCACTTGGCTCCTTCTTATTCACTTGTGTCAACAGAAAGGAAAAAAAAAATCACCTATTCCAGCTGGTGAAAGGAACTTCCTGGTATAACGTTCTACTGCGTTAGGAAAGGAGTCGTGTTGCAGAGTATATGGCTCTTGGGAAACATATCGCAATTATTTCGATCAATAAATTGATTCCCTTTCAATGTGATTGTACAGGCCAATTGATAGTCCAAAATGCCTTCAAGATGTGTTTTTGCCGCCCAGTGAATGGTGGACTAGGGAGACTGCTCTTACAAATAAAACTATATTGCTTTCATATTATTGGTGCAGTGGAAATAACCTTGGAATTCTACGTGATGAATACGGGGTTAAATCACTCATTATCTATGTAATAAAAAATAGAACTTTAACAAAGAAATAAATAATTATACAAGACGAGAATTTTTCCATGGTTCGGTGATGTTCTTTCGTCCATGATAAAAATTCAACTTTCTTTATTATAAGAATGTGAAATTCATATAAAGAAGTATGATTTTTTGTAAATCCAAAATCCTACACTTTTTCCCTTGTACAGCCACCCTCTCATACAGTCTCAACCTTTGAAGAAAACTACCACAAAAATCCCTTTCCCACATCTAATCCACTCTCTCTTAAAATTTCTCTAATTTTATTTAGGGTTTTAAACCTTAGCCATCTTAACTCCTTTTAGGTCTCCAATGTTGGATCATGAAAGATTTCATGGTTGGAGATAAAGCCACGCCCAACAAATCTTCACCGTGACTTTATTTTTCATCATCTTAGAAGATACCTTATTAATGTTAACTCCACTTTGATTTCTGTCAATACACGAAACTTGTGACATATACACCACATTCTTCCTTGTTTCACATTTTGAAACTATTATAGAGAAAACCAATACTTGTCATTCTTAGTGAACTCATCGCTATGTATACTTGGAACGCATATCCACTTTGAACCTGAATCATTTCTTGTTTGCTATTACCACAAATAACCATTGGTATTGAAGAATCATCACTACATATACCATCGAATTAATTCGGTATTAACACCATCCAATTCGAACATAACACGGCCAATGCACATGTATAGTTGCCCCAAATTGATTTGTCTAATCAATTCCAAAGAGGGACCTTGATATATCATCTCTAACCATAGAAACTGTTTCACCATCATCTATCACCTGGAAACCTAACACATGTCTCTGCTCTAATTATGAAAGAGATTCTGCACAACTACTTGCTATTTTGTACACCCTATTTTCAATCACCTATCGAAGTCAAATGAACCATTAATCACCTTATTCTCCATCAGACAATACAAACCATTACAGATGTTCTATCTAGGATTTGGTGTCCAAGACACCGGGTGACTTCACATGGAATAAAATGGGCAGGGGTTAGATGCAATTTCAAATCCCACCCATTTTATTCCAAATGAGGTCACCTTGTGCCCTAGACACCATCCTGGACAAGAAATTTGTTCCATTTTCCTTTTTTAGGCATCTTATTGCCAAGAACGAGAAATCCTCAATTTTCATGATTTTCTTAAGCAACTCTCTTTTTCTTGTAAAGTGCTGTTTTCACACAAAACTTGTTTGAAAATCCTACCTTCCCATGAAAAAGGGATGTAGACTTTCATGATCATGACAACCAAACAACCATAGAAAAAAAAACAAAACGAAAATTACATATATTTTATTATCTTATGTAATTTTTCTTTTTTCAATTCAATTCAAAACAATTAGACAGGACCTAAAGAAAGAAAATTCGATAACAACAATATATTATTATTTATAATTTTTCTTTAATGGATTGTCCAAAATATCCTTAAGATGCTTTTTGCCACCCTGTGAATGGTGGATTAGGGAGACTCCTTTAACCATATGGACCAGATATTTTTCCAAAACACCCAATTTCTAGAAAGCCCAAGCATGGTCATTCTTTCAATTGCATTTGAGTCTAACCCATATAACTTGACAATTTGGCTTTTTAACTATTTTTATTAGAGAAGATGTGAAAACTTTCATCATAATGGACTAAAGGGTCTGCCATCTTTACAATTGCACATTCTGCCTGCAAAAACAATGCTTGGGCCCCGTCCATCTAATTAGGCACAAAAATCAAGCCCATGCCTGGTCAATGTGATGAAAATATGAAGACCAAGCCTGCTGTTCATTGAGCTGACCTCGCCCAAACACATGCCTAGTCTTTGGCGCCAACTTTGACTAATGAGTAAGGTCTTAAAAAACAAATGTTGGGAAGCTAGTATCAACAACCATTTAAATGACATGGCAGTTATAATTAGTTGTTGAACCGTTCAACCAGTCTCTCTATTATCAAACTAGATTAATTCATAATTAACAAAATTAAAAGTTTCGCTGAACAAAATTGCTAAACTCTAAAATATCCAAATTACCCTCTCATAAGCCTATCGAATTTGAGCATGGGCTTTTTAGCATCCCGTATCACTTATCCATGTCAAACTAAATGAGTTGGCTCCAACTTTCGGCTTGAGATGATTCCACTCTTTTAAATGCACATCGGGGAGCATCAGCCTCAGATGATCGTTGTTTATGTAAAGTACTCTTCGTATTATATAGCGAACTGATGACTAAGTGTGTGTTTGGTAACCTTTCAAAGATTTTTTTTTTTCTCATTCTCTGAAAGAACCCAAAAAAAAGAAAGATTATGCAATCTTTGGAAGTTTACCAAACATACCCTAAGTTACTGTTCACTGTAAATTCTTCAATGGTTGTTACATGTCTCCCTTCTTCTTATTATTATTTTCTGATAAATAATGATTATATTAAGAGACGAGACGGAGAATACAAAAATTACATACAATACAATGCTTAGACAAGAGCTTCAAAAAAAAAAGAAAAACACAGTGAAAAGAAATCCCTGGTTGTTACATGTCTCTCAAAATGATATATTGCTCTTTTGAGTTCTTAATGCAGTTATTGACATTCTTAACCACTGGACTCGGGGTTTGGTTTTGTTGCTAGTAGCTTTGGGATCGGTTTATGAGTGCTTCCCTTCTTGTTAGGGTCGGACACATCGGCGTTGAAAAGTGATTTTCACTTTTTTGGGGGGCGTATACCCACTTTTCGGCACTGATGTGCCCACCACCAGACAAAGAGCAGTGGTTTGCATTCGTTAAAGTGAGCATTTTTTAATCCATTCACAGTAGCTTTGTATGATTTCAGATGTATTTTCTGTTTCCTGAAAAAGAAAAAGGTTTTCAAGAACTGATAATTTTCTCACAGAGAAAATCAATTTATTGATTATTTACAGGTAGTAATTACTGCTTGGACTTTTAGACATTAGAGCATGATGTCATGGTGGCGGCAGGCAACCCTCTGGGAAATCTTGAAGATGAAAAAAATAATATAATTGGGTGGTTGCAATCATCCGGATCCTCTGTAGAGGTGTTTCCCGTAGCATTTCACAAGGTTAAAAGTGTAAAAAAGCACCCATTTCACAATGGGGGATGACTTATCGAAACCAACATGGAGCTAGACCTAAACCCTTGCTTAGCCAAGCAGAGGCCTCCACAATTCGCAGATCTCCTACCACGAGATAAGGAGGATTCTTCAAAAAAGGGTAATAATATGATTATACTCATTGACCAAGTTTTTCTTTCAAAAGGAAGAAAATGTTTTGTGATGAAAAAGTGTCTGTATAGTGAATGATAAGCTGACATGCATTGTGTTTGGGGGTTAAAAACGTCTTAGAAAGTGTTCAGATGAAAAAATAGGTGTTAAAAAAGAGACCAAATTCAAAAACCCACCATGTGTCAATCAATGCATGCTTATAGAGGTCTGTGTCAACACAGACAATTATTCTCATTTTCAAAACACTATCACAAATTGC
The DNA here is from genome assembly GCA_025762735.1 of Platanus orientalis. Classification (NCBI taxonomy): domain Eukaryota; kingdom Viridiplantae; phylum Streptophyta; class Magnoliopsida; order Proteales; family Platanaceae; genus Platanus; species Platanus orientalis. The sequence continues at coordinate 254 of JAOXJP010226405.1, read as the reverse complement.
GTGAATAATATTCAAAGAGTCGCCCTAAACAATCACCTTTTGGAAGCCCAGAGATTCATGCCAACCATAGGGAAAAAAAACAATGACCCATCATTCCACAAGACCAGGAGATGGACAACGAAGACTGCCTGAGCTGGCCGTCAGAAAAGATCTTGACTCAAATCTGCAAATCACTCCAAAACCGCCATGGACTCCAAACGGGAGGAAGCATCATCAAAATTCACCTTGACCCACCCCCATAGCTTGGTGGGGAC
>JAOXJP010226404.1:0-11497 GCA_025762735.1 Platanus orientalis | reverse complement strand
CTCCCACTTCCTTTCTCCCACCACACATTCCCTTAGGCCCCACCATCCCTTTCACCTCCGTTCCTCCACCACCCACTTGGCATGGGCCCCACCACCTAACCCTCCCCTCTCACTTGCCCCCACCTCCTCATGTGAACCACACACCTGCCCTTGTCACCCCCATCCTGTAGAAGCTTCCCTTAGCCTCCACCTCACCCTCACTCCCCACCACACCTTCCCTTGGGCCCACTTTGACATGGCCATCCATGTCATCCCTCATAGCCCCCTCATACATTAGTCCCCACCTACAAAACCCCCCCATTCTTGTCCAGGAAGAGAGAGATATTTAGCTAAGAAAATCCCCAAGAAAGGAAAAGAGAAAAGAAAAGAAAGGGAGAAAGAAAGAAGAAAATAAAGAAAGAGAAAGAAAAGGAAATAAAGTACTTGGTTAGGTCGGTCCCCCACCCTTTTTATTTTTTCTAGACTCCCCCATGTTGTAAAGGACCTATTAATGGGTTTAGAAAAACCACCCCCTTGTGGGACAGAGCTTGTCTCCCCTCACTTGTCTTATTTGTTTTACTGTTTTGGGCATGAGAACCACAACTCCCCCGAGGGGAGGGGTGGGTGTTGTGCTTTTGACTATGAGTTACTATCATAGTGACCCACCTATCCACCAAGTTTGAGCCCAAGATGAAGTTGTTTAACCTCAGAAGTGGACCCATCTTCCCCCCTAAATAAGCGTGTTCACACACTGTCTAGAAAAAGCCAGGGGTGATGCTCGAATTTTAATTTTTCCCATGAAATATGTTTTGTATTCATTTCTATTATATTATTTGGTTAACTAATTTCGATACCAAAATAAATTTTTTCAAGTCATTTCCTTATGTTTTTGCATTTTTCCTTTAATTTTTGCTGAATTCATTTTTTTTGTTGTTTTTAGCATGCATCATCTTAGCCTTTAGTCTTGTTTGCTAAATAACTTTCTACACATATGATGTTTTACTTTCAAATTTATATAGTATATTCATAACCTCTTAGACTTGTTCTCCACAAAATTTGAGCCCAATCCCATACGTAGAATTCCCAGAATGGGCCCCACAACCTGTTGAATGAGATAAGTTTTATGCTAAGTTGCACATAACCCACCTCCTTGAAAAAATTCCAAGGAGGGTCTCCCCTTGTTCAATGGGGCTGAGCTTTCTCAAAGAACTCTTTGAGGTAGCCACCCACCCCTCTAAAAAATCCCAAGCCTAGCCGACCTCGAGAAATGGCCCAAAAACCCAAAAAATAGGTTATTGGTTTCTGATTTTATAACTAGTACGCCTGAACTTACACTCTGTGAAAGATCAGGTATACCCTGAATACAGGCGTATAGCCTGAGATTAGGTGTACCAACCTGAAGAGCCTAGCTTAATGTCCCCCTATGTCCAGTAATGTCCCCCTATGTCCAGTAATGGGCAAGGGTGGGTGTATCCTTAAAATGGTCCTAGAAGATGCTCTAGATCTCTAAAGTCACTAAAATAGCAAAGTGGGGTCTATTGGGACCTATACGCCTGAACTTTCACTTCTGTGAAAGATCAGGCATACTTAGAATTCAGGCGTACAATCTCGGAGAGTTCTGCCCTTCTGTTCTTAAGTGAACTAAAGACTGGAAATGACTTACAAAACTTCAAAATCTTTATTTAAATGTCCCTAAACCCCTAAAATAATTAAGACAGCAGAGTAAGGTCCATTAGGATCTGTATGCCAGAACTTTCACTTCTGTGAAAGATCAAGCATACATGTATTTTAGGCGTACCCTAAAAGTTCAGGCATGTACCAAGTTGGACTCTTTTACCCCTTTATCCAAAAAGTCCAAGAGATTGTCAAAATCCATAAAACATTAAGAAACCCTCCAAAAAATAATTTCAGAACTCTGGCCTCACAAGAGTAGTGGAATGGGACCCACTTTGGCCAGTACACTTGAACTTTCACTTCTGTGAAAGATCAGGCGTACCCAAATATCAGGTGTGTTGAATAGGAAATTAGGCGTACTGACAGAAAAGTGATCAAAATCCCACTTCTCTTATCTCGTTTAATAATATTAAGATGTTAGGTTAAAGGAGCCACCCTAAAAAGGTGAGCAATTGGGGTGTCTAACACTTTCCCCAATTACAACTAAATAACATACCCTAAAAATCTTAGGAAAACCATACAGGTTCGAGAGTCAAACCTTAGGCCCAAGTGCCTAGCCTGGGCTACAAAGCCCCAAATCGTTTTTTCCCTAGGAAAGAAGGCAAATGTTCAACCCTATTTGTAAAAACCTGAGTTGGTGGTGACTCCAAACCAAAGCCCTACGCTAACCCATGTTAGCCAGGCATGGTTCCCCGAAGTGGGGTGTGTAGACCCCCCGGTCTTTCCACGATGCCCATAGGCACATTTACTAGTGGTTAAGAGGATAATGAGATATCTAAAAGAATAAAAAATTATAAGCTAGGTTTTGGATCTAGCAAACTGGATGTTGTTGGGTTCTTTGATGCAAAAATTACAGATGATTTAACAAATGGTGAAGTCAACTTATTTTGTAATAGTATGTCTACTATCTCTATAATAAAAAATAGAGTTAATAACTTTAATACAAAATACATTAATAAAAATTATCATTATATAATAGATATAGTGGAAAGAGGTGAAGTTGAAGTAGACTGTCGCATTTGAAAAGATGGTAGCCGATCCAATGACCAAGGGATTGTCTCTAAAGATATTCAAAGAGCATGTATCCAAAATGGGTATGGTTGGCCCAAAGGATGTACAAGGTGTTGGAGGCTACATGGGAGGCATTAATGGAGAGATCTCAGGGATGCCTAGGAAGAATTAAGAATGCACGATCACTTCAAATTAGTATAATAATGTGTGGTAGATATTCAAAACTAAAAAAAAAAAAAAAAAAAAACTAACTTTGTGAGATAGTTCTAAATGTGGTCAAAAGTGGTTAGGTGCACTAATGAGGTATGGATACTAGCTCAAGTCCTCTTATGTAAAGTCCACAGAAAACTTGAAGGAAAACTAATAGGGATCTAGAGCATGTAGTGCAATCACTAAGTGGTGGTGACAGATAAGTCAACATTGCATTGGTCAAGGAAGGCTTTTCTCTTGGATTAGAGCATAGAAAGTACCTAACAAAAAGGAAGTCCTTTCTCCACAATAAGGTGGGAGTTTAGGGAGTATTTTTGTTTTGTGAGCTAAAGTCATCATTTATGATATTAAGTGTGATTACATAACCACAGTGACATTAGTACGATATCAGTCTTAAGTGATTGAAGTAGTCAGGGAGTATATATAGTCTAATAATGTTTGTACGGGTACTTGACATGGTCGGTTAAACACTGTTGATGATCTACTATATAGTGATTTGGCCAATCCTACTAGTTTCTCATTATAATGAAAGGAGAAGACACATGTGCTAAATCATGCCCAAGTGGCAAATTTAGAAATGTATGCGGTGGTCATGATTAACGACACCCAAAATGAAGTGTCCCTTAGAGATAGGACTATTGAAGAAAGGTTGTGATACTCAAGAAACATCACAACTCCTCATGAAGAGTCTTCTTGGAATATGCAGCTCCTAAGAAGAATTGTGTTGGCTCCCAACCAACACAACCATATAGATTTTATCTCTCATGAAAGTTGTGTACATAGGAAAAGAGTTATGTTTATTTTACCAACACAACCCTAGATTTATGGGTGTCACATATACCAAGGGTAATCTAGATAAGGGTGTGTATTTTCCCTTACATCCTTTGGATAAGTATAAATAAATGAGGGGTATGACTGTATCCCACATTAAATTGGATTTTATAATTTTTCTCTTTCTCATTTTTGTCTTAAAATCTTATATACTTGTCCAAAGGTGTGTGAGTGATACCAAGTCTCACAAAATCTTACTACAACCTTATCTACCTCCTTAGAGACCTTTTTCAGATTCTCACCCTGCAGGAGTAGAGGGGGATTTTCTTCTTTCTCCCCTTATTGTTGGTGTGAGAATGTGAAGCCTATTAATGCTAATGATGGTCATCTTTTGGGAAACATGCCATGAGGCATTCATTTTATAGAGTCAACCTTTCTAGCTCTTGCTAGAATTTTTCTCTCTACTCCTAGAACTAGTTCCGGATAGTATCAATTTGTGTCAGAATCCCTACAACTTGTGGGAAACATTCTATTGAGGTGGTTTCTCTAGGTCAACCTGAGTGCTTTCTAGAGTGACTTTCCTCCAAGGGGGCATAGCTAGTTTATAAACGTTCCCAGAAACGGTGCCAAACTGTGGGTAGTTGAATTCCGCCACATTGTTAATCCAACTTGAATCACTTCTTTTTAGTCTGGTTTAGTCTTGGTTGGCACCGACAAGTTGTTGAGCTTCCCTGAGATGCTCCTTGCACTAGTATAGTACTTGTTGATTGACCTTTGATGATCAAGTTAATAGGGTTCGTATTTGTTTGGGTGAGGTTCAATGTGATTACCTTGAATTTTTAAGGAGAGTGTAGGATTTCGTTCCTCTCCCTACAATTGATGCTTTGTTCTTTCTTATAAAGCTTTGATAGAGTTTTTTCCCTCTCCATTAGGGATTGTGATCTTGCCATTTTCCCTAGAATCTTAGGAAGTTGGGCTGATCTTGAGTTTGATTTATTTTAATTTCTTTTGGATGAGCTATTAGAATTAAACTTGAAGAGTGATCCTTGGTGGATCATATCTTTAACTCAAGTTTGAGTTCGTTGCGTCTATTATAGCAATATCACGTAGCTTGACGTGTTTGAACATATGTCTGCATGTAATTGATGTGTCAGGATGCCTCAAAACTGATTTGATGTGCATGACACGTAGGTTCGATCTTACTTGGTTTGTAGAGTAAACCAACACAAGGTCAGGCCTGGTTCATAGTTAACCATTCCATGGTTGGAGTTGGTTTAGAATTAACACTTGGCAGTATTTGATTGGTGGGATTTTTTCCTACCACAGTATGTGTTTAAGAGGGTCAATCATCTCCATTTATATTTATTTTGAAATAAATTACTGTAAAGAAATAAGTATAGAATTTTTATGTTCTAAATAAAACTATAATAAAGTAATAATTTTTATAATAAGGCTACATTACCCATTAAAGGGATTGATTGATTGAACCCACCTCACTAAGTATATGGTGTGAACTATTTATATAGACCCCCTGCTACTAGGGGTGAGGTAGTAGTCTCCTCTCACTAGAGTGTAGGCGCGAACTATTTTGTCCCTTTTCACCAAGGATTAAATGATGTGAACTATTAAACATAAAGACCTTGATATCAAATTTATATGTTTTATTCTATTTTAGCTTTATATTTTCTGATTTGTTCCGTTCTAATTAACTATAAGTATTTGATTTGATTCGTTAATTGTTTTTAGTCTTGTACCTAATACTATAGTTTTATAAGATGATAGTTACTACACTATTAGTTTTATTCAAAGAATGATTTAAAATTATATCATTTCATATATTTCTTAGAATACTTGAAAAATATATGTTTCATGATTCTATATCCATGCTTGTCTTGACCCATATTCCTGTATAATTTATACATTTTCTTATTGAGTCTGTCAAACTTACCCTGAATTGATAACATTTCAGATGATGAGGAGATAACATAGTAGATAGTTCTGATAGAGAGAGCTGGAGATATAGATAGAACAATTTTATTTATGTTTTGAGATATTGGGTTTATCATTTCAGTTTTAGTTGGAGACTATGTTAGTTCAATTTTGGTTTAGCTTTATTTCAATGATGGAATGTAATACATTAGTTTTGATTTTAGTTATCTGGAGTTGTTATTTGTTTATCTATTAAATGTCAGACTAAGGTTATGAAATATGGATTTTGGATTTTATTTAGCATGTCAAACCATGTGTTCAAAGGGAATGAATGTTAGACTATGTGGTGAATAGGAATGTTTTATGTTAGACGTTTATTCTACTGCATATGAATGTAATTGTAAAGGCAAATAAATTTTGCAAGCAATCTATATACTATTAGTTAATAAATAAATGGATTAATGTCACGTGCCAAAATTCATAGGCCAATTGGTATGAGTTTTTGGGTGTAATACTACAAACTTTAAATAAGGCTTAATGTCAATTTATGATGAACTGAGCTCCAAACTAAATTGAGTTAGCTTGGTTTATTGATAACCCTTACTCGTGTTTAACAATAATGGCATATCTACCATATATTGCATAAATGGTATGCAATCTTCATAATTTAAAGACTCTAAGTTGTGTAATCAATGGAGTACATATAACACCCTATAGATGTTTCATGCACTAATTATGATCACAGATTCATAATTGATGCGTAATCATTATGAGCATAGTCAATTTTTTATTCTAAGTTTATTAGTGATATTTTGATTCATCAGTAATTGAGAAAGTTGAATTAAGCATAGAAAGGAAAAGAAGACAAAAGTAAGTCATAGACTTAACTAGTTCTGAAGCTATCCCAAACAACAGATTTGAGGTTACTTTATAGGTAAACATGTATCAATTTCATTGTAATTATCTTATAAACAATGCATCATTGAAAATGTCCATAAATTTACTTTCCAATGTATCAAACAGTGTGCAAATTGGAGTTTCCTAGAAGAAGTTACTTTAATTTTCTCATTAGATATTATGTTGACTGGTATGGTCTGAGATAATATATGTGTGATAACTTTCAAGGAAAACATGTATTAACTATATATAAACTTGTCTTTAAGGTATATACTATTGAAAAGATTTAGGAGTTTACTTTTCAGTGCAATAAACAGTGATCAAATTAGAATTCTCTAGATAAAGTTATGACCATTTTCCCACAAGGTGTTTATGTTGAAAAAATTATGAGCAATACGACATCATGATGGCAGAAAAAGTTTCATACAACCTCAAAAAGCATGATTTTTGTGAGATTTTGAGGGATTTTTCGCTAGAGACCTATCTAAATATGAAATTAGGGATGAGGGTTGTCATTTAGGGCTATAAAAACAAATAAATTAATGGGAGAAGTGATCTTTTGAGTAAGTTTTGTAAGTTCGAGGATTTTGGAAAAGAAAACTAGAAAAAGCTAAGGAGTTTGAATATAAGCTTGAATATTTTATATTTTTCTCTAATAAGTAAGTAAACATATACACTATACTTTGTTATTTATTCCTTTAGGTTCTTAGAATGTTTTGAATCATGTTTTGTAAGTAAACATATAAATTATGCTAACTCTTTAGGTTCTTGGAATGACTTTTTATTTTATTTTATAAGAAATCATGAATGTTTTTACTTCGGTTTTATATCTTTTAGGTTCTGATTTTATATGAGACTCTATTTTGTAAGAAAACCTATATGCTATGCTTTGTTTTCAATTCACCGAGGTTCTTAGATTATTCTAATTTATGTTTTGAAAGGATTGATATGTGTTAGGAGTTGATTTTGATTATTTTACGTTCTTGGTTTTATATGAAAATCCTTTTTTTTTCAAGTAAACATGTAAATGTGTATATTTTTCATCGGTTCTTTGATAAATCATGTTTTTTTATTAATGTTTTGTAAGTAAAATCATTGATTTTACTTGTTTTCTGTTAGATTCTTATAAAAACAATGTGTTTTAGTTATACAAATTATGTTTTCAATGATTTTTTTAAAGAGGATGGTGTCTATCTAATAAACAATGTTTTCATCTTTTAAAAGCGACTCTCTAGTTATGTGCTTAGGAGGGCCAAACGTCTCTATTTATGAGTGCTTTGAATCTGATTATAGTAAAGAAATATGCTAAAGATTGTAATATTTTAAAAGCAAATGTATGGGAATGATATTTTTCTGTAATAAGGTCACCTTGTCCATCAAGGGGAATGATTGATGGAACCTACCTCATTGAGTATGTGGTGTGAACTGTTTATATGGATCCATTGCTACTAAGGGTTAGATAGTAGTCTTCTCTCACCGGAGTGTAGGTGTGAACTGTTCTAGCCCTTCTCACCAGAGATTAAATGGTGCAAACTATTACATATGTAAAGGCCTTGCTATCAAATTTATATGTTTTGTTCTATTTTAGTTGTGTTATATGTTTTTACTCTACAATGTTCTGAACTAGTTATAAGTATTTGATTTGATTTGTTAATTATTTTTTGTTTTGTAAATTGTATAGTAATTTCATAGCATGCCAATTAATGTAATATCAGTTTTGTTTCAAAGAAATTCTTTATAATTGTATTATTTTACACATTACTTATTATACATGTAAATAACAGTTTTGTATTTTTACTTTTAATTAAAATATATTTGTGCTTATCTCAACCCATATTCTTGTATAGTTTATATGTTTTCTTATTGAGCTTATCAAGCTTATCACGAATTGACAATGTTTTTCAGGTGATGAAGATATAGAATAGATAAGCAGTGCTAAGTTTGTTAGAGGGAATGCGATGCTGGAGTTTATTTAGATTTATTTGTTTTTTGCTTTAAAGTTTTGAGATATTTTATATTCAGTTCAGCATTTTATTTTGAGACAATTTTATTTCATTAAATGAATTATTTTAGTTTATTTCATGAGATGTGATACATTAGTTTGGATTTTAGGAATTTAGAAATTTTATTTATCAGTTGATTTATGTTTAATTTCGACCATATGTTAAAAGGATTGAAATGTTAGATTATGTGTTTAACGGGAATGGAATATCAAACTTATGGAATAATTTATGATTATGTTTGATTTCGTTGGTATGTATGAATGTAAGGGAAAAAATTTTATATACAAATTGAAAGGAATCAGGTTAAGAATGAAATGAATTAATATCATTTGCTGAAATTTATAGCCCTACAGGTATGGGTTTCGGGGCATAATAGACCATGTAGAAATGCCTAGATGAAAATTCAACCAATTTTAATAACATGAGAAATCTATCTGGTTTCTATAGGGTTAAGTTTGAGTCACTTTCAATCTAACCGAAGAGAAATCATGCCAATACCAATACAACACTAAATGCATGTTTTTCATATTTTGGTAAATACATGTTTTACTTCATTGTATATAAAACACATTCTATATGAGTTTACTAAAATACCCTTAATTAAACATTTTGCCTTATGTTGATTGGAAGATAATTTAAATTCAGGTAAAAGAGTTACTAGAAAATGAACTTATTTCATGCAAGAAATGAGGTTTCTAGAAATCTGTATTAATGCAAGTGTTTCCCTTTAAACTAGCTTATCCATTTGATTTAGTGGGTATTTTTGTCCCCATTTTTTAAATTTTCAAAAGAATAACACTTTTAGCCCAAATATGCGAAAGAAAAAAAAAACATCAAAGGGTGTCTTGTAAAATACACTCCCAAGTTGCTGCTAAGAATTTATAGTTCATTAAGATCCAATTTTATTTTTTCTCTTCCTTTTTGCCTTTTTTTTCATATTCATTTACTAAAGCCACATAAACATGTCAAGAAAAACACAACTCTTGTTCCAAGTTCTCTCCTTTAATTCCATATACACTTTCGGGTTAGCTTGTCCCTATAATGCACGAGGTACCCATAAATAAAAACACAACTCTTTTACTTCTTAATTAGCATATCGTATTCTATAAGCTTTATATGTGGCTAAAAATTTTGATACTGTAAAAAATAAATCTACTTGAATTAGATAAAAACAATCATAAATATAACCTAAGGAGAAAAGGGTTATATACTTCAAATCCAAATCAAGAAAAAAATTGTAGGATATAGGATATGGCTAGATAATATGATACATATATTATGATTTTGGTATTCAGCGTCTAAAGTATGGCAGTGTGGGTTTATTATTTTTTGCTTTACTTGAATAAGTATTTTTAAACATAATTCTACCAAAACTTGATTTTGATTATGGATTTTGAATTCAACTTCCAAAAAAAGAAAAAGATATCTAAATGGTATTCCAAATTTTGACAATCTATTTCTAGAATGTAATTATTAGTTTCTAGAATTAATATCAACAATGAAATTTTAGAATTTGAATTAATCACTTCCATAGTATTATGGCTCAAGGTATCATGTTATGAAACATTTCCACTTCTTTATAATCAAGCTTATAGATTATTTTCAAGGTTCACAATTTAAGTGGTCAGCTCACTAAACCCAAGCTTACTACTTTAGAGCTGAATATTTAAGCCCAATAGCTAAATGAGTTGAATTGGAGGCCCGGGCTTAGCTCTACAAGCTTCAAATAAGGCTTATTGTCAACATGTGATGAGCCAAGCTTTGAACTGAATGAGTTAGCTTGGTTTATTGATAACCATTATTCATGGTTAACAATTATGGCGTATCTACCATATATTGCACAAATGGTATGTAATCTTCCTAGTTTGATGACTATAAGTTGTGCAATTAATGGAATCCATGTAAAAACTCCTAAATAAAAATTCAACCAATTTTAATAACACAAGGAATCCACTTGGTTTCTTGAAGGTCAAGTTTGAGTCACTTGTAGTCTGATCGAAGAGAAATCACACCAGTACCAATACAACACTAAATACATGTTTTACAAATGCATTTTGGTAAATACAAAGAGGTTACATATTCCTTGTATATAAAACACCTTTCATCATTCTATATGAGTTTATTAAAATAGCTCTTATTAAATAATTTCTTTGTTTCATGCAAGAAAAAATATTTCTAGAAATCTCTATTGATGCATGTGTTTCCCTTTAAACTAGGTTAACCATGTGATTTCTTTGATATATCTTGTTCCCAATTTTAAAATTTGCTAAAGAATAACACTTTTAGCCCTAATATGCGAAAGAGAAAAATCATCAAAGGGTGTCTTTTAAAATACACTCCCATAGTAGTGTAATTACGATGTGTTGGAGAAGACCAATTAGGTAAGGAATTCAAATCCTCTTTTACTAGTGGCTTACTAAAATAACTCTCTAGAACAAGAGGGTTCTTTTAGTACAAAAGTATTTATTAATAATAATCAATATAGGGATATGGGACTTGCAAGTTGTTGCTAAGAAGTTATAGTTTGAAATTGCTCTAAAGTTATCCTAGGGGGGTGAATAAGATATCTAAAATTATCTTACCTCTTTTTTGCAAAACTTGAGATTTATTTTCAATTGATTTTAATCTTTTTAACTTAACCCAAGTGTGTGTGTGCTACAAAGCGCCTACTCAAATATTTTGTCAAACAAGTAATATGCAAGAATAATAATGAGCATTAAAGTAAAGAGACAAGCAATCACATACTCAATCTACAACAAGAGATTTAGGTTGTGTTTAGCATCGTTTAAATAAGTATTTATGCTACTTTTTCCTTAAAATAAGCAGAAAACTATTCTTTTGATCATTTGGTTATGCACACAATAAGCACTTTTCAAATAAGCATAAGCCAAAAAACTGCTTTAAGCAGAAGCAGTTTCTCATTTGTTTATTGCTATTTTGTTTTATAGGAGTGACCATGTGCATGTGCTTTATAATTTCATGACATTTAGGCAAGTATGCCCCTATTAAAACTATGAATACCA
>JAOXJP010226403.1:0-25447 GCA_025762735.1 Platanus orientalis | reverse complement strand
AAATTACTTGGAGGGCTTGTAAATAAGTTTTATATTATGAGAGATAAATTAAAGATGATAATAATTAATATTGACCTTATATGCCAAAAGGAAAATTTAGAATCATTTGTCAATTGTTTGACTACAAATTCCGTAGTAATTAATAGTTGGTTTGCATCCCCTAGTTCATCAATAATGAATAAGCTATAAATTATTTTATTTAGTGGATCATTTAAAAATTGGTTTAATATTTCCCTTTTATCAAAAGATGGTAAGAAAAACTTTGAATATATTACAATCTTATATTGATTTATTCAACATAATTGAAGTACCATTTAGTTTGAGAAGTCTAAATTTGATCATGTATTTACATTGGGTCTCAAGCTATATAATTGGAGTGTCATTTAGTTTGAGAATTCTAAATTTGATCATGTCTTTACATTGGGTCTCAAGCTATATCAAAGTATATTGCAAATAAAAAAACTATCATAGGTATATTTTAAAAGGTTGATGCATATGAAAAACTCTTATCACAAGATATAAATGAGTGGGATGAAAGTGATAAATACGTTAAACCAAATGTTATGTGACCAAAGAGTGTTTGTGACTCTTTATGACTGTACTATGGTTTAATAGTGGTGTGTTTAGGGTTAAAAGCGGTTAAAAAGTGCTTAGTTCAAAAAGTAGGCGTCCAAAAAGATGCACCAGATTAAAAACACATCATGTGTTAGTATATGGCAAAGCTAGATAGGGTCACATACAACTTTTTTGGTTATAGGAAATCATTCTCATAAATATGTATCATTGGAATCTTTTCATTATAATTTTGTTTCTAAGAATTAATTTTAATGGTATATATATATATATATAATGTATGTATGTATTGTAAAATTTCATATATACTCATCAAATTTTGTAGCATGTACAAATTATCCATTCATATAATGATTTATTTATCTTTGGGGTTTTACACTTCTCCTAATTCAGAATTTCGAAACTGTTAATTACATCTTCTCCATACAAGGAAGGGAGAAAACCTCTAATAAAGGGGGGTGGGGCCATGCAAAACGTGTATAGGCCCCACCCCCCTTTGTGTCTCAGCTCACCTATGACTCACCATGAGGCGTTGTAGAGGATATGAGTCCCTGATAAAGGCTTACAAAACCAAAAGAAAATAATGTATTTATATGTATACAATACAATATGCATTCATCACCTTACTGGAGACATTCTTTTTAACTTTACTCGATTATTGTTGTAGGAAAACTCAAGCCTTTGAAGCTTGATCACATGAGACTTGGAACTTTGAGACTTGTGAATTCCTAAGCATGGAGTATGTTGGAAATGCAACAGATTGAAGATGAAAGCCCTCAAAATGAGTAGTCTTCTTATATATAAGAAAATGTCAGAAGTTGTAGAATCCATCCTAGAGTCTTTATGAAATCTTCATATTTTCCTTCTTTATATGGATTGGGCCTTATTTTTAACTAATTGAAGTTTATTCGTCAATTTTATTTTGAGTTGCATGGATGGAATTATGTAAGCAAACCTATGTTTTTTTTTGTCCTCGTAGATGAAATTGTACCTCTACAGATATTTATCACTTTTGATAAATCTTATATGCAGATTAGTGAGGATAACTTTTGCAAAGTTTGAGTTTATTTGGATTTCTTAATTTTTTTCTACACCAATAAACCCTTGTGTTGACTCGATCTATGTTCTTGCAAATATGGAAGATTTTAACTAGACTTTGACTTGCATGAACTATATGATCCTACAACATGTCAGCTTTTGACTGAAATTGCATAATATATTCGTGCAAATGGAATTCATCCGCATCAAATTCATCTATACATATGATCTTTATCCGTGCGAATGAATTTTTCCCATGGGACATATCTTGTTTATTTGTGTAGTCACTTGTTGTGATTCATTATGACCCATCAACAAGCACTCGTGTAATCGAATTTGATATGGCATATCACCTAGATGGAATTTCATCAGTTGCATATTAGGACATGAAGCCGATAGTGCATGGAGATAAAACCAAATATTATATTGTAAAGTTATATCATATTCTCTTGAAGAAATATATCTCAAACACGTTATGAGAGGCAAATAACATTGCTCGCCAAGTAGCAAAGCTTGTGATGAATCAGGCTAGCGTTATCTCTTAGTGTAGCAAGCCCCTGTTATGGTGTGCTGATGCGTTGTCAAAGGATGTATGGGCATTAATGGATGTCCCATTCTCTTGCCTCTATTTAATTAAATTGTATATTTACCATAAATTTATTTTATTTATTAAGTTATTTGTTCAAGAGTGATCAAATTATATGTGACCAAAATTGGTTTGATCAATATGTGACATGCACCACAGACTGACACATGATGCATTTTATAATTTGGTGCCTCTTTTGTGCACCTTCTGTTTTTATATGAACATTTTTATCCTTATACATTTTATATGTCAGCCTATGGTGCAATTACATAGTGTTGCACCAATTTTGGCCACATAAGATTTGCTCTCTGATTGAGAGGGGAAAGACTATCATCCATTACGTTGTTGAGCCGAGATTCTCTCTTGATGTCAATAAGTATTGTGACTTCCTTGATTTGATGCACACATGCCATCAAAGGTGAAAATCACAATCCATACAAGTGATTTTTACTTTTTTAGGGGCGTGTGTACATTGCAAGGAGGCACGAAACTTCTTGCAAATAGTAGAGGATCTTGCGGGTACGTAGTTGTATAATTGGGAATGCATAGCTCTTTAGTGTGAACTACATGAGAATGAGAAAGGCATCTATTACCAATAGGTGCTCAACACATCGTAAAGTGTCAAATGCAAGGTATTTGAAAAGATTATTGCTGGTGTAGCAAAAACATCTTTGAAATTCCAAGTGATGGGATATAGACCCAAATCACTAATGATCTATGCAACAAAGAATAACATAATATCAAAGAAATCAACAATCACACATGACGATGATTTTTACGTGGTTCAGTGATGTGATTACATCCACGGGAGAAAACCAAATATTTATTCACTATAAGAATCCAAAATCCGTACGAAGAAGTGTATTTTTTTATAAGCCAAAACCCACACATTTTCCCCATTTACACCCTATCTATCTCATACTCTCAAACCCTTGAAGAAAACCTCACAAGAACTTCCATGTGGTTGCTTATCTTTCTATCCCTCACTTTTTTTTCTTTGTTTTAAAATAGGTTTTACCTAGAGAAAATTGTTGCCTAAGATTCTTCTCAAAAGAAATTTGAACTCCAATATGCCCCCATCGTTAGATCTTTTAAGATCCACCAACCAAGAATAAAGCCAAACTCAACAAATCTCCACCCTGACTTTATTTTTGTCCCCTTTAATATCTCTTATTAAAGTTAGCTCCACCTATATCTGTCAAGATAAAGAAACTACTATGCCTTGGCCCACGCTCCAGAACCACCATAGAGAAAAACTATAATTGTCATTTTTAGTGAACTTTGCATCATATATGCTTGAAACGTACCTCTACTTCGAACTTGAATCACATATTATTTGTAATCACCATAAACAACCATTAACCTTAAAGAATTACCGCTACACATACATCGAATTAAATTGGTCCTAACACCATCCGGCTCGATCATAACACAGCTCCAATTCATATGTGTAATTGTCCCGAGTTAACTTACCTAGTTAACTCCAGAGAGGGATCTCGATTCGTCTTCTCTAACCGCACAAACTATCTCACTATCGTTTGTCACCTAGAAACCCATAATACTTATATATGCCCCAATTGTGAAAAATACCCTATACAAGCACTTGTTATTCCATGTACCTCGTTTCTAATTTCCCATCGAGGTCAAAGGAACACCATTAATTACCGTATTCCCTATCAGATGATATAAACCATTGCACTTTTTTTTTCACTCATCATGAACAAACAACCACATGTGATTTTTCATGGCTCCACCTACAACTGAAGACCTATAACCCATGAAATCCAATCAGCCTAATGATATTAGATTCATCCACATATTTGAAACATATGTCATACCACCCAAAGTATGAAACCACTCTATCAAACATATTGATATTCATCGTCTTAGCACTTGTGACATCACATGTGGACTTGTCACCAAAATAAATAACACTTGTTTTATTCTACTAAAACACATCAAATATTCTTTTATGGATCATATATGAATATGAAAACCTAAATACAATATCCACTCATTATAAAAAAATGTGTCAATGTCTTTGGAGACTGTGAGAACATTTCTAATGTATTCCTCATATTCATTTGCCAACACTATATTAAGACTATCACTTTTATTTTTGTTAACACATTATGGACAATCCCTCTTAATGTGTCAATATTCTTTGCAGTGGAAACACCAAACATTGTCCTTTCTTCTAGACTTAAATTTGAACTTACTATGCCCTGATTGCTTATAGATGACTTTATGTGCAGTTTTCTACCAGACTAAGCAACTTGAAATATTGACCTCATTCAAGATTTGGTATTCTCCTAATCTCATTAGATAGGAGCGATGATGTGACATCATATAGTCTTATTGTATTTTTTATGAACATTATTGTTATCTCCAAGTTGTCGTAAGAATCATAAAGCAAGGTAAAAAGCAAAAGGGTCTTGTCTTCTTCCTCCACCCCAACATCAACTTTGATAGTTAATCAAAAAGTTGGTTGAACATATTTAAGTGTTTCAACAGATTTGGTGATTCGCACCTTTCACCATCTTTAGCCCATAAATTTGTTGCTTCAAATATAAATTATTAGTTATACTATTTTCCATGTAGAGTTTCAAACTTTTTTTTATAAAACAAATGTTGAATTTTCAGCCATAACGTTAAATAAGACATTGTCTGCAAGACAAAGGCGAATTGTATTGGCTGCTTTCATCTATATATCTTACCAATCATCATTTTCCATATCTCTACACTTGCATCTATTTCATTGCAATGCCTTGTATAAACCTTGTTGTTCTAACACATCATTCACTATTATTTACAAAAAATGAAACCATCATTTCCATCAAATTTTTTTACAAAGAATTGACCGATGGAAGCTTTTATTGTCATCATGAATCAACCAAAAAATTATAGAAAGTAATTAGTTGAATAAATTTTGTTTGTTTGTACTCACTGGTTTTTTATCTTCCTCCCAAACACGAATTAAAATACTTGATACAAATTATTGATACAAAAGAAACAATCCTGAAATTCCATGTGATGGAATGCGAGCCTAAATCACTCACGATGTATGTAATTAACTATAAAACAATACCAAGAAAATCAACAATCACACAAGACGAAGATTTTTATGTGATTCAGCGATATACCTACTATGTTTACGGGTGAGAATCAAATATATATTTTTTTCACTATGAAAATGCAAACTTTATGCAACAAAATTATTGTGAGTTTTTTTTTTCTTCAAATTTCTGTCTCCCAAATCATCGGAGAAAACCCCACATAACTTCCTTCAGCTGCTCCTCTCACTCCTTTTTTTTTTCTTTTCTAAATTAGGTTTTTCCCAAAGAAAACTGTCGCCCAAGACTCATCTTCTGAGTCTTAACTCCAATATGTCCCCACCCTTGAGTCATCAGTGGAGAATAAATGAAAACTCAATAGGTATTTTGGTAAATACACATGCATAAGATTTTGTCAACCTATCCCACCACGTCGGTTATAAAAACCTCGGCCTCGCTAAACTCAATAGGGTTTAATGCTTGATTAGCTCACAAGTAGTACCCAAAAGACTAGGTAGAACACCTTGGGTCAGCCAAGGTCAACATGGCATAAGGGCTGACACATCAGAATTGAAAAGTGAAAAGCATCCCTAAAAAGTGTAAATCACTTATTCGGTGCTGATGTGTTTGCCCGAGATGCCATACTGACCTAGGTCCAAAAGGGGCAGTGGTACCAAATCCCAGGGACAAGTTGCATACATTGACCTTTGGCTTGCCTCTTATCAAGTTTAGCACTAGGGCGACAGTTCCATCCCTTCTTCCCCATCGAAGCCCTGATAAACATACGGCTTGGATTTTATACGCCGAACCCTAACTTGTGCTGCGTCCGCTGATAGTCAAGCGGGTGAAAACATTAGCACCGAAAGTGATTTTCACTTTTTGGGGGAGTGTGTAAAACACTTCTAACGCTGATGTGCCCCCTGTTGACCTCGACGTTTGCATACGCCAAGCGTAGAAAAGCCTCACCAATAAACGTAAGCCGCCCATGTATAGGCCAATTTAAGACCATTCAATAGATGGGCCACCACAAGAAGGAAGTAGGTGGCAATTTGGTTATATCTTGGAAACCACAGGGATGTTTTGGAAATTTCAACATTTTTGTATTATACAGAATCTCTCCATCTATCGTCAAAATGACAACACTGTCACGCTGCGTGGCGACATCTACATTTCTCGGCAGTTTATATCATAGACCAAGGCTCTACAGCGTACGTTATAGTCCCTAAACAAGATCTGTTGGATTGGAATCTATATCTTATTGCCCAGATGCCGAGAGACTGTCTCTGATACTGACACCTTAAAAATAAATGTCACTCTTATGGGTCCCGCAATTGATTCCAATCGGATGACTTAAAGAGGCGGCCGCATGTGAAGCCGGACTCAGGGAACCACGATTAATATATAATTCAGGTAGAGAGTGTACGGTTCCTCCAATGAAACAGTTTTTTTAGCCATTTTGACTAACGTACGCTAGCGTCATACAGCGTTACCCAGAAACCACGTGGTCAATGAAATCTGAGAATGCGCTATTAATTCGTTTTTTTCTGTTGCGAAGGTGACGAAAACTAATTTACTCCCGGGCTTGTATGGTTCCTCATTTGTTTTCCGTTTCGGGAGAAAACAATAAAATTATTTTTTTATCTTATATATTTACTATTTTGCCCTGCAACGTAATGCTTTTACCCGGTGCGTTCACGGCATGGAGTCATTCGCTGAATTGCTGTCGAGGCTAAAACTCTCTCTATGCGAAGCGCCAAATCTCATCAACAAAATCCCCTCCATGCCTACTTTTCTCCCTCAAAATCTCATTAAATTATAGGTTTTCTCCAATCTTCCGACCATCCGATCTGATAAAATCTTCGCATTTCAATCATAGAACAATCGATTCAGCTCCCGGTCGATTCATTTCGATCTGATGATATCAGGTTCCGATCTATACGTCGTATTGAACGTGAAATCGCGCATTTCGGTATTGGATTTGCATCGGTGTCGGTTTTCCTATCGGATTTCGATCTGTATCGGTCGGTGAATCCGGTGGAGTTGAAGGAGGGATGGAAGGGCTGAGGAAAGGATCTTGGAGAGCCTGAAGATGCCCGGTCTAGCGCAGAGAACTGTTCAATTCAGTAATGCTTCGTCTCCGCTGTATTCGTCGTGTTGCTCC
Source organism: Platanus orientalis (assembly GCA_025762735.1). Lineage (NCBI taxonomy): Eukaryota > Viridiplantae > Streptophyta > Magnoliopsida > Proteales > Platanaceae > Platanus > Platanus orientalis. The sequence continues at coordinate 18,036 of JAOXJP010226403.1, read as the reverse complement.
GCCGGATCGGTCTCGGGAAATGGAATTTGGTCGAAGCATCGCGACGACGTCACATTCGATCAGCTGCACAAGGTACTGGATTTTTCATTTTCTTTTTAATCATCATGATTGTCTGTTGAATTAATTTTGTTGTAAATTTTGGTACTCTATTGGTTTCTGTGTGGATTAAGATCGAACAATTAGAGTTTGAATTTGATCCTGAACTTCAAATGACAGTTCTAGATGTGATTGGTTGCATTATTACCATCAGGACGATTGCCTTGGATAAGATTTGTGAGCTTTTTGTTCATCCGATCCAGTTTTCATTTCTATGCACTCATCACAAAGCTTACGCGCTTTCTCGCTTCCAGTGATTTACAGATGTGATAAATATAGAAACTTTAATGGGGAGAGGAGTGAATAGGCAATTATATGGACGGTTACAGAACCAGTCTTTTTTCTTTTTTTATTTAATTCCCTTATATTCAGTGATTCAAGGCAGGCCGCTTTTTATGACTTTGCAATTAGGGTTGGAAGTGGCAAGTTTGTTACGATTAACCACATATCTCATATAGAACTCATTTTTGCTGCCTTTCACTTTGGTCTTGGCATTTAATCTATAACTCGTGGAAGAGACCAGTCCCACTGTGAACTAGTCACTAACTGACATGTTCTTGTTATGTAGTTCTGGAGTGATCTGACACCACATGCACGACAGGAGCTCCTGAGGATTGATAAGCAGACACTCTTTGAGAGAGCTCGTAAGAACCTTTACTGTGCTAGATGCAATGGGTTGCTGCTTGAAGGGTTTTCGCATATTGTCATGTATGGAAAGTCTTTGCAACAGGAAGGTGCAGCTGGGCACCTGCTCAGCAACACAAGAGGAGCCTCGAAAAATCAGAATGATAGTGAATTAAATCTAATGCTTTCGAGCCGTCAAGACGAAAACCAAGATCCATCTATCCACCCTTGGGGAGGTTTGGCTGCGACTCGAGATGGGCTGCTGACGCTTTTGGACTGCTTTCTAGGTGCTAAATCACTCAAGGCACTCCAAAACGTAGTTGCAATGAACCCTGATCATCCAATTGAATCCCTGTTTCAGCCTATTGTTGGTATTTTAGTGTATTATTGACATCTTCCCTCGCTTTTGTTTCAGGTCTTTGACAGTGCACGTGCGAGGGAGCGTGAGCGTGAACTCCTTTATCCTGATGCTTGTGGTGGGGGAGGTCGAGGATGGATAAGCCAAGGAGTGGTCAGTTACGGTAGAGGGCATGGAACCAGGGAAGCATGTGCTCTTCATACTGCCAGACTTTCTTGTGATACGCTGGTGGATTTCTGGTTGGCGCTAGGAGATGAGACTCGGCAGTCTCTTCTACGGATGAAGGAAGAGGATTTTATAGAGCGGCTTATGTACAGGTGTTTTTTGATCTGTTATTTGAGTGCTTAGCATTTAGTTCTTCAAGTCAATAGAAGTGTCTTTCATGAGAAAGATGGGTAATTGATACGGGACTAGGGTTTGACAGTCCTGACATTGTGCTGCATTCTTTTGAGAATTAAAGTTTTGCTCATATGCCTGGACCACTTAGAAGACTTGGGGATTATGTGGTGATAAGTATTTGGAAAAGTTGAGGATACTTATCATTCTGACAGATGGTTGATGTTAAAACAGTGATTTTAACAACCAAACAGTTAGGCAAGAAGTTAGCTACTGTACATTTCTGATTTGATTGGCAATATTCTGAATGCTTTGTTGGTAATTCATGTGTCAGGCTTAGTTTCAATGGAATCATAACTACTCTGTAGCAGAAGGAGAGGTTGTCAACAACCTCCCCACTTCTTAAGTTCCTTACTAGGAGGAATATTTTCTAGGTTGAGGAAGCAGTAATGAAGTTACAAGTGGAGAATAATTTGTATACCGTCAACGATGGCATAGTGACAGACTAAATGATTCAAAAGTATGCATGATTAGGAAGAGGGAATTGGTGTGGATTTCTCACCTTTGTTTTTAACAAGTTTTGGACCAATTTTATGAGTTCATATTTTCTTGATGGCTTTAACCATTAATTAGACCCTATAGTATTCTATAATTCATTGATAAATAATCTACTGCAGGAAAATTGTAGAACTAATTTTGTTATCTACATTATTTAATCTCAAGTTATCCAAATAAAAAATATCTTATACTGATTTAGAAAAATACTTAGTGACTGAAAGTTACATGTAAACAGGGAGATGTTTACTAGTTTGTGTGTGATCTTGAACTATCTGTGAAGATCGCTTGGTGCTGTGATTCTTTCCAGAGCCACCTGCACTGATAATCCAATTCAAGATAAACTAGAGACTCAACCACAATACTACTTTAGCTCCTACCTACCAAAATTAGTAACATCTTATGGACTTTGATAAATTGTAACCTGCCAACCTCTTCATGATATATAATTTATCTCTGAGTGGTAACAATTTTCACTTAATATTCTTAGTAGTTTCTCTTCTCATAGTGAGGGTCTATTGGACCTTTCACTTAATATTCTTATTAGTTTGATCTGTCCTAATTGCTTAATCTGGCTAAGAAAGTTTGTCACATTTAGGAGAAACAGTGTTGCAAGGGGCTTTTGTGCTTGGTTCAAGACTTTCTTGGTTGTATTGCCAGGAGAAATCTGATCTTTATTGTGGTTGTGTAGTTGTTTGCTTTTTCTTCTTTCTTTTTCTCTTCTTTTGTTTTGTCACCGTCCTGGTGATTCTTTCGCTTTTTTGTCTTACTAAAATTAAGCACCATTTTAATAAAAGAAAAAAAAGAAAAAAAGAAATCTGATCTTTAGATTCCTAATAACATAGAGGATAATTGTTCAAATTTATTCTCTCGTGTTGCTATTTGCTAGGAGGCAAAATGGATTGTTCTCAACCTCCACTTGGTGTTTTGTATTACACTTTTCATATTCATGATGAGCCAACATTTTTCAGTGATATAAGGAACTTTAGTGAGGCAGTATTAGAGATTGATATGAATATTCACACATATTGTCTGATATGATAACAAAGGCAATGATGTGAATTTTTCTGCCAAATTCTTTTGGAAATTGAATGTTCAAACATAGAAATGATATATACATGTGCATATTTGTTCTAAGAAATAAAATAATTATATATAAATAAGGTGTTTTGGTCATATCCAGGGTTTTTCTGTATTTCCTGCCCTAAATTAGAATATTTACCTAAGGTCCAGTGAAAAGTTTTACTTGAAAAACTCAAATAATGGAGAATCAAGTATCTTTCTTTTCTTCTCTTGAAATTTCATATTTGAGAATTGAACCATCATTTAAAAAAAAAATGAATAATGACTTTATTAAAAGAAAAAAGAGAAAAAACTAGCATACAACACAGCTGAAAGGCACCACGAAAAAATAACAAAACTATATTAACAATCCGGAAGAACCTCCCCATAAAGCTCCTCCCTTTGTGAAACACTCCACTTAGCCAACCTATTTGCAAGCGAATTCTTCGATCTGGGGACATGAAGAATATAGGCCTTTAGCATAAGAGCAAGATGCTTGATCTCGTATATAAAGTGCTTCAACCTCCAAGATCCTTCTCTCTCTCCTCTACCCCAACTAATCACAGATTTAGAATCTCCTTCAACAATGCATTCATAACAACCTTTGTCCTTAAGCGATCTAAGGCTCATAAAAATCCCCATAAGCTCAGCCTTAATCATGTCACATTGACCTAAAGGACCTCCTCTAACAAAATAAAATATCACCACCATGATCGCGCATAATGCAATCATAACCAACTGGCCCTGGGTTCCTGAACGACAAACCATCAAAGTTGATCTTAAATTTTCCCACAGGAGGAGTCCACTCCCCCACAATAGACGAGGGGTGACCCGACCCATCCGAAATGCAAGTCCTCCAGTCTTGCAACATATCATTAAGACTATAGCTTTTCAATTTATCCTTCACCAAAACCCACAAAGAAACCTCACAAATAATAGAATCAATGACCATACTACAACTCATCCCTTTATCCTCAAAAACTCTTTTGTTCCTCTCCTTCCATATTCTCCATACAATGCTTTGAATCAACACCTGGATAAACATCTTTGCCCTTCCCCCATGAATTATATCCCCACCTCCCCATTGATGAAACATATCCTCCACTTTTTCAGGCATAACAAAATGCAAAGAAAGGGGATGCTGGAAAAGTATCTACACTTTGGTGGCAAATTCACAATGTAAGAACAAATGACTTCCAGATTCCTCCTCATTCTTACATAAATACACATAGAAGGAGAAAGAGTCATAAAAGGCCTCCTACGCTAAATAACATCCATAGTGTTTTGTTTCCCTAAGGTAGCAACCCATAAAAACGCCTTAACTCTATGAGGCAACACAGATCCCCACACCTTTTGGGCAAGAAAAGAAGAAGGTCTCAAAAGGTCTTTCAAAAGGATAAAACAAAAAAATTTAGAGGAAAACACCATTTGGAAAAGGGGCCCAAATTCACATATCCTTCTCCCCTGAATTGATGAAAATTGACCGGAGATCATCCGTTAGCTTGCCAACCAGGGGAATTTCCAATTTGTATGGATCATGTGTGAAAGCCAGATTCCATAACAGATCAGATTCATTAAGGGAAAAAAATCCGCTACCCTAGCATTTTTCGTGGAGGCAATACGAAAAACACGAGGGTAAGCAGACTGAAGGGAGACATCCCCCCACCAAATATCTTTCCAAAATTGGACCTTAGAGCCATCCCCCATAAGGAACTGGAGATTGGGAAAGAAAGAAGGACCGACTTGAAGAATGTTCCTCCATCCAAGGGAACAAGAAGGAGAGTTACGTTGACCGTTGTTCAAGTGTATTTTCTCTTAACTTCTAGTCCAATGGGCTAGTCTCTTCCTGTAAGTTACGATGCATTAGTAGAAACTTGAAATTATCATCTGAGGTAATGCATACAAAGTCAGATGTGTATTCGACTCCTTAATTATCATGAAAAAAGATTAATTTCATCAGCTACAAACAGAGGAAATTCTGGGTAAAAGATATTTCTTTTGATTGAATTATTTATTTTATCTTTATCTTTACCCTGCTTCACTAGGGTAAAGTTCTAGTGGGTCTTGGATTTAAGAAGTTGTATTTTTTTCATGATAATTTCCTTTGCTCTGATTAGGAAATTTGGGTAAAAAGTTGAGCAAATCGTGACCAGTGAATCTTACGATTGGCTACTACTACTTTATGATTCGTGGAGCCTATTGTAGTGATGTATGAGATGTTTAATCTATTTTAATGATTGGATGGATATGATAGAGCATGTTTGGGGTTCCTCTTGTGGTTTTTTGGACTAATAATTATGTCGTGTGCACTGATGATTTTCCTTGTGTGAATGTTTGGTGATTGGACTGGTGATAGTCTGGGCATTCTTATTAGTAGCTGCTGTTAGGACTATTGTGTGTGAAAAACAAGTTTGGTGATTTGATTTAAAGACATTTAATCATGTCTGATGTGGAGTCTAGGAAGATTGGTGAGTTTGTTGTTATGCCTAGGGCTTTTAGTAGTGTGTTACCATTGGGATTCAAGGTGACCACCCCAATGCACAAATAACTACTGTTAAGTTAGATGTGACAAACTATTTGGAGTGGTCCCAATCAACAAAGATGTATATTAGAGGAAGATGGAAACATGGGTGTAATTAATGGCTGTGTGGTAGAGTCATCCTTATCATGGTTCTAAATATCGGCTGGATCGGATCAGGATCAGTCTGGCCTAGGATCGGGTTTAGCAACGGATTGGAGAAATGATTGCCCAAACCTTGCAAGGATTGGCCAATCCAACCCATGCGATCCTGGATTGGGCGATCCACAAGGGATTGGCTGATCCATTGAAGGATAACCCGATCCATATGTGGATTGGATTGGGATCGGCAGTGTTCGATCCTGAGCCCGATCCCGATTTTTTGATCCATGATCCTTATTAGATACCTAAGGCTATGAGAAGTGGGGATCTAATAACTTGACTGTCATGTCTTGGCTTCTCCACTTGATGTAGCCCCACATCAGTAGGGGTTTTCTATTCCTTAGGACAACTAAGGAAATATGGGATTCAGCAGCCCATACCTATTCTCAAGTGAAGTACTTTGTGGGAGTTTATCAGTTCAATTAAGAAATTGTTCATCTTCGTTAAGGGAAGAAGAGCCTTAGGAGCTATATTGTTGTACTGCGAATTGGATCATTATGAAACCTTTAAGCCAGCTTGTCAAAAGGTTGTTGTGGCATACAAAGAATAAATGGAGATGACTAGGATTTTTGAATTCTTGGCCGGGTTGAATGCTGATTTTTAGCTCGTACGGATCTATATTCTTAGTAGAGATGTACTTCCATCGTTGAATGAAGTATATGCCTTTTTTCAGAGTGAAGAGAGTTGGAAAAGGGCATGCAACGGTATTCTTGATCTGCCTTAATTTTCAGCCCCTCGGGAAAGAGGCAAGAGTGGCTTTAAGAAGCCTTTCAAATCAGTTTGTGATGACAAGGAAAAAATAAATTGGAGGTCTGCACCGGTTGATAATAATAAGCTAAAGTGCAGCCATTGCAGAAAGATGAGGCACACTGATGCAGGACCAGCCTTGGAAAGATTGCTTATCTGCAGGTTATGGGCCCCAATTCACAGATAGATGTGTACCAAGCACAATTTTATAAGTACCCAAGAATTTAACAGTCAAACATATACACTTTGGTCCTCTTATTGAAATTAGGAATCAATCCAATAATCCCATATAATATCCCTTACAAACTCAGATAACAAGAAGCTGTGTATGGTCAAATAAAAGCCAGTAACAGTAGGGGAAATGTCGGAAAACACAGGGAATAACAGTGGTACTCAAGGTGTAAAATACCCTGATGTGGTTCCAGACAATCACAACAGCAAATATAGGATCTGGACTTACCAACTTAGTGTACAAAGTATAAACTGAAACAGTGTTTAGAAAGGGCTCAATAGGCTGCAATATAGCAGTTTAAAGGGATAACATTAATCAAGGGTTATCTGATGTACTTCAACCAGAGTCTTCATTTAGGGTTTTAATCAAACAGATAGTGGATTAGATTGTATAACAGCAAGTTTTACTGAGGTATGAATGCTGCAGGCTATAAAAGAGGTTTGGGTTAAAGGCTTTGTAGCAAGGTAGTGATACAGTCAGTTTAGATGTATCTCCACTGATTCAATCCAGCAAAATTGGATTCTCAGAACCACACGTTACCTCAGGACTTGGGTTTTGTGACTGTAAATTCAAATCAGGTTAGAGAAAGGTTATAGAGCTGCCACAGGTGGTAATAAATATGGGATTTAGGTTTCAGATGTAAATAGTCAAAAGGTTGAGGCTTTAGTGCTGCTGCAGGGATTAAACTGGGGAGTTCTTGTGTTTAACAGGGAAAAACACAGATTCAATGTAGAATAATGAAGAAGGAAAGAAGAAAGAAGAAAGAAAATAAGAGAGAAGTGTACTAGTGAGTAATCCCTACCCACGTACCCTGGTAATCCCTACCTGGGTTTCCAAGCTCAGGCACAAAGCTTGAAGAAGATAACAACCACTCGTGGAGAGCAAACCAGCAAAATAAATTCTTTATTCATTATCATGTGTCGAGTACAATAGAAGACCCTCTATTTAAATACTAAATAACTAAGAAATTAGAAACCTAGTTAATATAATTCTTTTCACAAGACTTTCTAAAAAACAAGAAATTCAAAAACAGCTAAATCGTGGGTTTATAAGACCTAGTCGATCAACCCCTTATTTAATAATAGAGGTGTTGCCTAAATTGTTCAATAATTAAAATTAAAATGACCCTTAGATCGTACTCTCTAATAACTCATAATACATTAAAGAAAATAGTAAAAATACTCTAGAAAACTCTAACAATCAACTAGAAGGCTCCATAATGTGTCCAAAGAAAGTCCTCCATGTCCTTCCACTTGTGTCTTCTAATGCAAACCCCACCAAGCCATGTGTGGGTCCTACATGGCTCCAATGTCTGCATCACACACTAAGGAAAATTGTTGAGCTCTTGTGGGACGTTTTGAAAAATTCAGTGAGCCAAGCTCAATGAGAGCCAATTCAGCCTCTTTCTATGATAGTGAAACAAGCATGAGTTATACTCCTCAAAAGATAGTTAGCACTGACACTATTCCCTCAAGTGAAGAATCTCACGGATCATTATAGTTCTTGAAGAAGAGCTTGAAAATCTTTGCAAATACATGTGACAGTTAGAGAGTTTTATGGTAGCACCACATCCCTCCACTTCCTCGTATGCCTCGGCTCATTTAGGTACCCATTCCATCACCCTTCATGTTTCTTTCACTCCATCTCAGACTTGGATTATTGATTCTGGGGCCTCTAATCATATGACAAGTTTGTCCTTGTTATTCTCTTTGTATTTCATAGGTTCTGGTAAAGATAAAGTTAGGGTTGCAGATGGGACATTTTCCTTAATTTTTGGGATAGGAAGCATCAATGTTTCCCCTACTTTATCTTTATCTTCAGTGTTTCATGTTCCTAATAAGTCTTCTACTAATCTATCTAGTAGTCGTATTACTTGTGATTTGAATTGCTCCATTATTTTTTTCCTTGCACATTGTATTTTTCAGGATCTGATTTCGAAGCAGATGATTGGGAGTGGTTGTGTAGCTGATGGACTTTATCTCTTTGATGCAGATGCGAATCCTTCATCATCTACCGCATTTTAGTCCAGTGGTTGTAATCAAGATAATAAAGACCAATTAATGCAGTGGCATAACCGCATCAGTTACATGTCATTTTCTTCTATGAAGTTTTTATTTCCTAGTTTGTTTTCTTCTAGTTCACCATTGGATATTAATTGTGAAGTGTATCAATTATCCAAGCATGTTCGGAATTTTTATCCTTTAAGTAATAATAAAACTTTTGTTCTCCTTTTTCCATTGTCCATTCTTATGTTTGGGGACCATCTCCCACTACTTTATTATTTGGATTTCGTTATTTTGTTACTTTTGTTGATGATTGCTCTCGTTGTATTTGGGTTTATCTTATGAAAACATAAGGAGAACTCGGATCTATCTTTCAAAAAATTTCACAAAATGGTTCAAACTCAGTTTGAGACATCCATTAAAGTGTTACGTTTTGATAATGGGGGGGGGGAGTACGTAGCTTCTAATTTACAAAATTACTTGGTCAATTATAGTAATGAACACCAGACTTCTTATGTTGGCACTCATTAACAAAATGGAGTGGTTAAACGCAAGAATATGCATCTTTGGGGAAGTTATAAGAGCTCTTCTTTTTAACATGAATGTTCCCAAGACTTTTTGGTTTAAGGCCTTACTTATTGCATCTTATCTTCTTAATAGTATGTCTTCCAGAGTTCTTAATTTTGAATCTCCCATTGTTGTCCTATGTCAAAATTGTCCTCGGTTTTTAGTCGCTCCAAAAATCTTTGGGTGTATATGCTTTGTTCACACCCAACAACATGATAGAGCCAAACTGTACCCTTGACCTGTAAATTGTGTGTTTCTTGAATATCCCTCATCACAAAAGGGCTATAAGTGTTACCACCCAACTTTTGAGAATTTTATTTCTTTATTATGGATGTTACATTTTTTGAGTCTATTCTTTTTTCATCTTCCTCCTCTCTTCAGGGGGAGTGTGCTAGTGAAGAGAGGCCACCGTCATTGTGCCTTAATTTTTACCTCATCCATTTGTATTTGATATTCTAACAGGTAATGGGAATGATTTACAAGTGTATACAAGGAGATAGAATGACATAACCAACCTTCCACCTCTGGTCATTTCTTTGGATTCAAGTAGTGTTCTTTCATATTTGAGCCAGATGATAGCCTCCTCGTTTCTTATCAATCTTTGAATGCTTCTTATATTTCTTTTGTTAATTTAATGTCTTCTATAAGTGTTTTTTCAAGCTTAAAAGAGGCCATCTCCTCTAAGTGGAGGATGCCATGTGTGAAAAAATGATAACACTGGAGAAGAATGGGACATGGGAACTTGTAGACCTTCCAAAGAGAAAGCAACCTGTAAGGTGTAAGTGGGTCTATACTGTCAAGTACAAGGTAGATGGATTATTGAAAAGATACAAAGCAAGGCTGGTTATAAAATGGTAAATTCAAAGATGTCATTTTTTCCTGCAAAATACATAATGTAGGGGATTCCTTTGGAAAAGAGGTAAGTACTTGCTGTAATGAGCTTAACAAAGCCTACAAGAAGCTTTTAAAAGAATAAATATCAATTAGGGGTAATTCTAGAATTTCTGGTCAGAATATGTGAAATGAAAAAAATAGCCCTGGTTGTACGTTAGAAAAATCTGAAAATTTTCAGGTGGATTCTAAGGTATATGAAGGTACTATGTTCAAAATTTCACAAATTTGATTTTTCAAATTATAAAGATTTCAGTTGAGGAGGCTTTTTTAATGGGAAAACCCTAAAACAGTGTATGAAAATATAAGAATAACTAGCGGAAATCAAAAGGGGATTTAATGGGATTTGAGAGGTGACTGATAGGGGAATTAAACCCTAAAAAAATTGAGGAAAAAAAAAGGAAACCCAGAATTTAAGCCAAGAAGAAACAAGGTGATTCAAGGAGGGATATAAGGAACTCTACAAACAGAGATTTGATGGATTTCATAGATTTAACAGAGGAATAAAATGAGAAATAAACCTTGATAAAAAGAGGTTAGGTGATATGAGATGTGCGATAGACCTATAACCAAGCTCAGAAATAGACAGTCATGAGTTTCTTGTTTGCAGTCCAGGTACAATCAACGCAACTCTTGTTTTCTTCAATAACTTGCCCCGACACTGCCCCCAACATTGCGTTCTAATATGGTTGATGCTCCACAAATTAGATTATAGAGAAAAGGAGAAGGAAAAGAAAAAAAGAAGAACAAGGAGAGTACTGTTGAAAGAGAACTAAGAAGTAAAAGATGGAGAAGAAGAAGAAGATGGAAGAATAAGTATAAGAGAGGAAAAAGAAGCGGTTGTCAAGTAAGAGAGATAAAGAGAGGATAGAGGAGAGATAAGATTCCACTTGTGGGTTTCAAACTCATGCATTGTTATTCAAACTTTTTTGAATAGAGTACATGTCGTGTGACTTAAATAGACCCTAAAACATCCAAACTGAACAACATGTCCAAAATAGAAACTTCTGAACTCCTATATTATTTCTAATTCCTAACTTTCTAAAATGTAAGACTACTATACTTAACGACTCTCAGGACTGTCGACCAACACACTAAGGGACCCACTTTGACACACAAAAATACATAAAAACCCTACCATATAATTCCTAAACTATCCTTGGAAGATTCTGCCTTATTACAATTATACCCCTAATAAGAAAATCCAAAATAACTCTTAAAACGATGGGCCAACCAACATATTTCTACTTCCTTGTCTTGGGCTTGAGCTTGGGCTTCCAAAGTGGGTAAGCCTTGTCCATCCAGGTGATTGCTGCTGTATCAGTATATACGTCATTGATTGCCAGGAAACCTTTGTACCCGTGGTGAAGATGAACTCCATTAGGCTTTTGCTATCTATTGTAGGCTTGTAGCTAATAGGGGCTGGCCACTCTGGCAGTTGGATGTAAAAAATGCATTTTTACACGGTGATCTTCATGGGGAGGTATATATGATGCTACTTCTAGGCTTCAAAATTCTGGGTAGCAAAGGTAAGCTATGTAGATGGAAGAAAGCTTTGTAGGGACTCAAACAGTCTTCGTGAGCTTAGTTTGAGAGGTTTACTGGAAGCCTGAAGAAGGTAGGATATAGATAATCCCAAGTAGATCACACTCTGTCTGTTAAGCATACACAAAAGGGAACTACTGCAGTTATTGCCTATATGGATGACATTGTGATTATTGGGGATGATTCAATAGAGATACATAATGCTTAAAATCTCATATTTGTAGCTAGTTTGAGGTTACAGATTGGGGGGTGTTGAGGTATTTCTTGGGAATTAAAGTTGCTTGTTCAAGAAAAGGTATCTTCATTTTCCAAAGAATATACATATTAGATTTGTTGATTAAGATCGGAATGTTAAGGGCAATACCACTAAGACTCCAATTGAAACGAACCATGGGTTGAATGACCAAGATGGAAGAGTCACTAATTGATGTTGGACAATATCAATGTCTTGTAGGGAAGCTCATATATCTTTCTCTCACAAGACCTAATATAGCTTTTTTATGTTGGTGTTGTCAGCTAGTTTATGCATGCTCCAAGGACTCCTCACTTTGAAGCTACACGTAGAATATTGAGAAACTTAAAATCAGGTCCAAGAAGAGGTTTGCTATACTCCAATCATTGTCATATGAGAGTTGACGTGTATACTAATGCGGATTGGGCAGGCTCAACTACAAATTGAAAATCCACATCAGGATATTATTCATTTGTGGGTGGTAATCTTGTGACATGGAGAAACAAGAAGCAATCAGTTGTGACTAGATTCAGTGCTGAGGTAGGCTATAGATCTATGGCTCATGGAGTGTGTGAGGTGTTGTTGCTGAGAACCTTACTTCAAGAGGTTGGATTTGGAGTCAAACTTCCTATGAGTTTATACTGTGACAACAAGGCAACTCTTAGTATACCACCTAGTACAGCATGGTCGTACTAAACATATTGAAGTGGACAAGCATTTCATCTGAGAGAAGTTGTTATTGGGACTAATTTGTACTCCTTTTGTAACTACTGAACAACTGGCTGATGTCCTAACCAAAGGGGTAACTAAAGTGCGATTTCATGAGATTATTGGCAAGCTGGGTATGTATGACATTCATATTCCAGCTTGAGGGGGAGTGTTTAAGTGTGATATAATAAGGGGTGTATTTTTGTATTTATGTGTTGGTGGTATAACTCTGTATTTATGCTCTCATACATGAGGATATTTTAGTAAACTACTTTATATGAATAAATGGGATCATATGAGAGAGTATCCTTAACGCTCACACGACAGCCTCTTCTCTACTTCTCCTTCCTTCTTCCTCCTCCTTCTTCTTTTGCTTCTTCTTCTTTCTCTTCTTTCCTTATTTCCTTTTATTGTAATAGTCTTCTTATGGCTTAGATGGGATGTAGCAAGCTGATCAAAACAAAATTCCAATATACTCAATAGGTTAATGATTGGTGGAACTTCCCAATTGAAAGCTAGTCTCTCTAAAAGAATTTGCCATACCACCGTTTCCTCTACCCTCATCGCATAATTTAATACCTTTGCCTTTGGGTTCATTGCCAAAGTGAATATGTCTAGAAAATCCATCTTAATAGGAACAGAACAAAGTCTTACTGCCATCTTCCACCCTGTATGTGATTCTTTCCTTACATACTTGGAAGTATTTCCTTATTCTTTTCCATGAGGGTCCATAACATTTTTAGAGTCTCGCCCATCATGCAAACCATGTTTATCTGCCACCACCTTCCTTTCATAGGCTCTCCCCTTTAATCCCAAATTGTCATAACCATTTACATAACAATGCTGTGTTCAAAGTGACTCGTTGAAGGCCCTTACCACCTTTATTTTTGTGAGTATAAACTTTGTCCAATGCCACCAATTTTTGGTTTTAGAGTTTCTCAATGTTTAGCCACTTTTCCAGGAATGACAAACATAGACATTAAATAAACTAGAAGATTAGCCAGAGCTGCATTTATTAGAGTCACCTTCCTCCCCTTAGACATTTAGTGGGTTTTCCACACCTCTTAACACCCTACAGATCTTCTCTTCCACAAGATGCCATACCTTTCTCCTCTTAAAACGATGTTCTTAGAGGGGACTTAGATAACTGTGGGGAATAGCCCATCTTGCTTCCCATATCCATTGCCAGCAAATCCAGATTGGCCACCTCTCCTATAGAAATAACGAGCTTTTAGGTCCTGATACTATTGCAAAACACCTCAAGATACATTTTAATAATCTATCTTTGATAATCACTGCATAAGGTTAAGGTGTCATTAGCAAACCAAAGATGAGAAATCCTCAAACTCTCATTCCCTACATGAACAATCTCAAACAATCCGCTATTTGCCACCCTCCCGGGCATTCCTCTCAACACTTAAGCCACTAAAAGAAGAGGAGAGGGTCCACCTACCTCAGCCCTTTAGAACATCCAAAATACTCTGCAAGAAATCCTTTCACTAACACTAAGAAAGATGTACTAAAACATTTTTTACATCCACTTTCTCCATTGGACCCCAAAACTGCATCTACCTAAAACAAAACTAAATAACCCCCAGTTTATGTGATTATAGGCCTTCTCCATCACATATAAACCCTTGGATCACTAATTTCAACATTGAGTTAGTGCATTGATTTGCACACATTACCCATCTTATCTTAGAGACTACAAATGATAACCTCTTCTTGAACAACAAGCATCAAATTCCTCTTTATAACTTTCCAACACATTCTATAGAATGTAATTGGAAAGACATCCAGCCACAGAGCCTTATCTTTCTCCAGCTTCCAAACCGCCTTCTTCATCTCCTCCTCAAAATGATGTTCTATCCAATCTGCCCGAAAGTCTAAAATTTGTGATAGTGGCATTCCATCAAGCTTCAGCTGTCTATCCCAAGGCTCTGGATATGAATTGCTATAAAAGTCCACCACCTTATCTCTCTCCAGCTGCCAAACCACTTTCTTCACCTCCTCAAAATGATGTTCTAACCAATCTGCCTGAAAGTCTGAAATTTGCAATAGTGGCATTCCATCAAGCTTCGGTTGTCTGTCCTTAGGCTCTGAATATGGATTTCTATAAAAATCCACCACATTCCCTCTAATTTCCTTCTTCCCTTATAGCGTATCCTCTTCCACCTTTAACCTGTTTAAAGCATTTATCTCTTGCCTACAATTTGTCATTATGTGTTAGAGGTTTGTGTTATTGTCCCCTCAGCAACTGTAATCGATATTTTTGTCTCCACATTATCTCATTTATGGCTAAGACTTACCATATTCTTCAATTCCCCCCCCCTCTCTATCCACCCAAACACTCTTTATTCCACACCTTCAAATACTCTATATCAAAGCTTTAGCTTAAACCATGATATTTGTTTAGGAGGCTCCCCACCTCAAAAGAGGTCCACTAATCTTTCACTAAACCCACAAATCCTGGGTGCATAGCCACATGATCTGTAATAAAAAAGGCTTCAGTCTTGAGTTACAACACCCACCCTTTTTTTAGAAGAATGGGAAGGTGATCTGACACAGGCATATTCATATCAATCTATAGACACCAAAAACCGATCCATCTTTCTAATAAAAGGTTTGGCTTGGATACTTGAACAAGTAGATATGGTGCCAGATACTGGGAGATTCAGGAGTCCATTTGGATCTGCAAAACTACCATAAAATTCTATTCCCCTTGTTCGACTTCTCCCCCAATTAGCCTTGGATTGTCTCCAGCACGGCAATGTCCAGCGCCTATCAAGCGTGAAGGATGTGCCAACGTGTGGCAGAAAAAAAAAACGAAAAGGGCAAATTGAACTTACAACCACTGAGTTGTTTTCAATTTTTTGCCACGTGTCAGCACATCCTTGATGCTTGATAGGTGCTGGACATCACCATGCTAGAGACAATCCGGGCTGCCCCCAATTACTTTCCACAAAAAGAACCTCATTGAAATCCCCTCAATACACCTAGGTAGATTCCAACAAAAATTGAATCTGATCTAGCTTCTCTAGGAAAGCCTCCAAACGAGCGCCCTCCGAAGGACAAATAACCCCCGTCATTGCTGTCCCCACCAATGTACCATTAACCAACTCATGTCCTTGAAACTGCTATTTTCTTAATAAAAGCAGCACCCATCCGGGCAACTTAGATTCTTGAAGCATAACCACCTCTACCCTATTCCTTTTTTTTTATTTTTTTGGGTAATGACCACTACCCTATTCCTCTTAAACAATTTATTCACCAACCTTCTTTCTCTGCTCCCCAAATCCCTCACATTCTGTGACAAGATTTCTATCTTTATCTTAAACCACTCTAAAGCCCTTGACTTTACTCAATCTTCCCCTTCTCAAATGTCAATCCCCATCTTAGGTTCTCTAGTTTCCTCAACCCCTTCCGTAACACCTTGCTATCTTCATTTTGATTAAATCCCTCTTCACTGTTTTTCCATAGCTGTAAACAATTTCCACGCCTCCTATTCCATACCATTAATAAGAAACCCAAGACCCTTTTAATCTCCCTCATCTTCTGAAGCACACACTATGTGACTTTTGATTTGGATTCTCCTCTTCCTCCAATGAAACCAGAGCCTTTGAAATTCCTCTATCATGCCACAACTTGATACTCTCTTACGGTCATATTGAACCCATCTGCCTCTGTATTTCATTCTCCCACTGATTCTCATGTAATCTGTTCTCCCTCCATTCCCCGTCTGCACTGACATCTTCCCTAACTTGCTCCTCCCCCATTCATACTCCATTCTATGACCCACAGCTTCACACCCATCAAATTCCATTCCACCATCCCCCCAAACCCTAACCATCTCTTCCTTAAATTTTTTCAAGCTACCCCTAATCAACTCCACCAAAACCTTTATGCAACATATCCGCCCAAAGATTAATTCCATCCATTCTCAATCTCGACTATCCCCCTTCAAACCCCTTTCATACTCAATTGAATTCCTCCCTTCCCATATATCCAAGAATCATATATTCCTCCATTTGTCACCGTCAGTGAGCTCATATCCTCCAATTCTTTTCAATTCTCAGAATGTACCACAACAGCCTCTACAGATAGTGGAAAGATATCGTTAATCACAATGACACAACCTCTAACTTCATCCCCTTCCAGTGCACCCAAAATGCTGCACCCTGATCTCTACGATCCATCTCCTTTGTGTCTGTAAAAATTCGACATTGACCCTTCTTCAAATACCCTTCCTTGACTCCTTATCTTAAACCTCGTCCCTGCCTTGGACCATTGCTTTGCTCCCCTGAATCATTTGTCCTAATCCTTATCTTTGTCTCTTTTACCTCTGTTAATTCAACAAAATCCTGACTTGTCCTGTTCCTCTTGAACATGATAACCTATCCCCTAATACAACTTATCTCTCCCTTTCCTCTAATCAAAATCCGATCATCCCTTTTCCCTACAATAGAAACTAGCCTTGGTACTGGTTTCATTCCCCAAACAATCAATTCTGTAGAATGATGTGTTCTTCATACTACTTTTCCATCTGTATTGTACCTCAGCTGTAGCCCCGACTCAAGTCTCAACACAATGCCGTTCCTTCTGGCCTCCCAAGCCATCAACTGCCTGATCCCGCTGGACCAGAGTCTCCTTCAATGATGCTACCTTCCATAGTGAAGGCAGATCCCTGAATAAATATCATCAGTGTTCTTGGAATCCGACACTGGCACACCTTCGACCAATATTCTTGCATATTAAAGTTTCTTGTGCTCTTCCATCATCTATTTCAAATTCATAAATCCACCACATAGTACCCTTATTGTTCTCCAGTAGCCCTTTGACCACAGACAAAGGGAAAAACCCTAATTGTCACCTATGTTTGAACAGATTTTGGTAACTAAATAGTTCACCGAAGGTTGCCAGCAGCGAAAATACATCCTTCCCAAAGCTACAGAGACTGATCTCTTTTCACATAATAACTTGAACTCATCTGATTCCATGAATATGATTACCCTACTGCTTGTGAGGGGGATTATCCTCAGAGCGTTTCCCCAATTCAGGAAGCCTGTTATCAAATTGCCACACTTACCCCATTCCATACTGCTGTCCACCTTGTCACACACCACTGCCCTTTCCCATTTGTCATATCTGCCTTTGTTGTTTATGAACTGGTTCTAATCGCCAATTTTCCTCCTTGTGACAGAACTTCCCCCAAGATGCTTGGGTCTGGTGGTTGGAAACTTCTAGACAACGGTTGCTTCTACTTCACTAGCTGATCCCTTACCACTTCCTGTCACCAGCAACTACACCTTTACATACATGTAAGAAGTTGGGGGGGGGGGGGGGGGGGGGGGGGGGGGGGGGGGGGGGGGGGGGGGGGGGGGGGGGGGGGGGGGGGGGGGG
>JAOXJP010226402.1:0-11497 GCA_025762735.1 Platanus orientalis | reverse complement strand
TTTTTTTGTATTGTACAGGGGATGACCCCTACATACTTTGTACTTCATTATATTTTGTAATCCTTTGTATGATCACATGTACTTAAACACTTTATATGTAATGAGCAGTTGTTTTCTTTGTGTTAGTTTTACTACAAAACATCTTGTCTTTATTATGTTTCGATTACAATTAATGGCCTTAAACATCAAAGGCAGATAGACTGATTCTTTCAAGAGGGGGACCATTGGATGGAGAGGGGGCTTTGAAGGGATGATTGTCATATGGCATGTAGGGTCCACCATGAAAAATGGGTGGTGGAGAGGAGGTTCGAATGTGAGGGTTGGATGGATGTCATGTGGCAAAGGGGGAGAGATGGAGGGTGGAGGTAAGGAGGTGATTTTCAAGGGCTTAAATGGAGTTTAGGGAATCAAGGACCATTCATCAAACGGGGGTTTGAGATGATGCCAAATCAAAGGCCCTAGCTCAAACCCACTTTCAGGATATTTTGGGGAGCATTTATGAGAGCATTTAATGAGAAGAGAATTCCTTGGAGATTTCCTAATGAGGGTTATTTGGTAGAAAAACATACTGAATGGGGTGATGATGGATTTGGGTGATTGGGGCATATTGAGCCTCTAGGTGAGTCTTTCGAAGGTCTCAGAATTAACAAGCTGTCTAGTGATTGTTCTAAATTTGGATATTCGGAGAATTTCTAAGAGATGTCTGGAGAATTCCATTTTGTTACTAAGGATTTTGAAGATAATCATGGTTAGATGGTGTAAGATATGATTTGAGGTCATTTGGGAGACGGGGGAAGTGTTATGATTCATTGAGGTCGATACGGAAGCCCCCAAGGTTAAAAAAATTTACCTTTTTAAACTTAAATTTTTTTTCCTAAGGCCTGTTCGGCATTATAGGGTTGAACAAGCTTAAGCCTGTTCAGCATCACAGTGCTTATACATTTTTTTCATCTTTCCTTTCATACATTCGTAGCGAAATTTGTATAAACAAACTATAAACATTCCATCCCATAAACTATAATTCATAAATAAAATCCATAGTCTGACATAATCCCAAATAATATCAAACAATCTCCATAAAATCGAAACTCAAATTAACCTATGACATCTCTTCAAATAGAACTAAAATAACTAGACTAAACTTAATCAATTATGTCTCTAAACAAAAACTAAGATAAAATAATATAATATCTCATGACTGAAAATAAACTAAACTAAGGGCCCGTTTGGGAACCGTTCTCTGATTCTCTTTCAAAATCAAGAAAATGGATTCTAGAGATTTTTTATTTTATGGACCCACTCCTTAACTAGATGAACGTTTGGTAATATTTAATCTAGAATCCATTTTTTATATCTTTTGAAGCATAATGTTGTTTGGCAACAATTGACAGAAAATGCATTTTTTTCTAGATTGATACAAGAATTTGGCTTATAGTTGAATATATATAACTAATAATCCATAAAAAATGTGTAATTATCATTCAGCTCAATTCCAACATATTCACCAAAATCTATCCATAAAAAAGAGAGAATATGAGGTATTTTGATAAATTCACATGTTAAGGGTATTTTGGTAAATTCACTTATATTCACAAATTTCTGTTTTAGAAAAGTTGTTATTTCTATCATGTTCCCATTTGAAGCTCTTTAGAAGATTTTCCTTCAATGTGGATGTGATGAGTCACAGGGTTGTAAATTCGTTCATAGAGTCTTGCGCGTAAACCCAAAGAATTCATTCTCTGTTTTTTTGGCACTATTATTTTTAGTGCCAGAAAATGTTGCTAGAATGTGAATTTTGGAGCTATTCTAAGAATGCATTCTATGCAACCAAACACCATTTTCTCATTTTTTTGATTTTTTGGAACTAAAAATTGATAGAATGCATTCTTTGGATGGTTCCCAAATGGACCCTAAATCTCCATCATCACTCATTTTCTGGAATTCAGGCTACTCATCTACCCTGTCATCCTCATCATCTGAAAACAACGATGTCAACTCTGTAAGCACGACTGACTTTTCAAATAAACAAGAATACTACTTAGTATGCTAAAACGATTAGGTCAGTGAACATAAATGTTTTTCATAATAAAAAAAATTGAATATGCTTTCAAAACAATTATTTTATATATTGAAAATAATGTTTCTAATCTAAGATAGAACAAATAACAGATCATAACAAAAATCAAGATGCATAACTGAACACAATCTGAAATACAAAACTGAATTACTAAATTGAACTGAACAAAGAGAGAAATAGATATACATATATGAGACCTGCTAAAACAAATATCTGAATCCTCCTACATGTAATGTAAATTAGATAACAAATAACTAAATCATATTATGAAAATCTAACATACATAAATTACTGCTAAATAAAAGGTAACAGAACATAACAAAACGAACTCATCTACAATCTAATGGTAGGATACCACTATCTCACGCCTAGTGGTGAGCATCAAATAAATATCATCAATTAATGTGACCAGACGAATATGATACCTGATCGCATTTATTTAAACCCGATGAGGGGCTCCATCAAATATGCCTCTTTGATGACAAAGGGGTCTCATGTCATAACTAAGTATATAATCTCATCAAAACATATACATATACTAATAGATATCAAAGCATAACAAAACTAACAATCTTTTACTAATTCAAAACAATGCACATCTTTGAAGCAAAACAAAAAACAAAGAATCTAACCCATCTAAGTACATAGGTCTACAGATTGACATAAAAAAATACTTTAAGTCAAGCTTTAAAAATTAAGTTTACTAAAAATCCTTTGAAAATTCCTTTAAAACATATGAAATCTCTTAAAACAATTTGAAAATTGATTAGAACAATCATTTTTCTTTTGAAAAACAAAAATTAAAACCATCTAAGAACTTATACGAATTAAAACCCAAATATAGAACATGAATTTGTTTGAAAACATAATTTTTATCTTTAAAAAACATGTAAAAGAAACAAAATAAATAAAATATATATATCTTGTTTCTTTGCAAAACCATTGAACAAAACGAAATTAAGAACCTAATATTAAAGCAAAACGATGTCAAACATTGAAGTAGTTTGCAAAAAAGATTTTCTTTCACAAAATAAATTTTCTTACACTTGTTTTTCACTATCTTACACTTGTTTACACTTTTCTTCAGCTGACTTTACACTTTATTTACACTTGAATTCACTTACTTACACTTTTCTCACTTACTTTACACTTTACTTACACTTGGATTCACTTGCTTACACTTCACTTACTTTATACTTTACTTATACTTAGATTCACTTGCTTAACTCTTTTTTTACTTACTTTACACTTTGGTTCACTTTGGCACATCATATTATATCCTCAATGGCATGACCATTTGTTGTTGATTAACTCCCAATGATAGAATTGACACATTGTATTATATCCCCAATGGTAGGACCACTTGTCATTGATTAATTCCTAATGATAGGGTTCACTTAACACATTGTATTATATCTTCAATGACAAGATCATTTGTCGTTGATTAACTCTCAACTCTATGATTGACACATTGTATTATATTCCTAATGGTAGGACCACTTGTCGTTGATTAATTCTTAATGATAGGATTCACTTGGCACATTGTATTATATCCCTAATGACAAGACACTTGTTGTTGATTAACTCCCAACGATAAGATTGGCACATTGTATTATATCCCTAATGGCAGAACCACTTGTCGTTGATTAATTCCCAATGATAGGATTCACTTGACACATTGTATTTTATCCCCAATGGCATGACCACTTGGCATATTGTATTACTATATATCCCTAATGGCAAAACCACTTGTTATTGATTAATGCTAATGATAGAATTCACTTGTTCTCACTTTCTTATTCATTTTCATTCTTTTACTTTTCTTGATCATCATTTTACATAGTTTACTTTTTCTCAATAGTGAGACTTTTACATTTAATTCTCTTCTTATTTATCATTTATCATTAGCCATCTTACTTCATCTTTTCATTATATGATGCATTCTTTAATCATGATGCAAGAGACATGTGTTACTACATGTTATATTCACTAACATGGCAATAGAGAAGTATTCCAGTACTAAGCACATTTCATTAAATTATATAAAAAAAAACATCCATCATTACCCAATACATTAAATAACATTATTAATTATATATATGCAATATTAAGCAATCATTCTCTAACTTAATAAATGAGAAACCATAGAAATCCGCATGTTATCATGCCTTCAAATATTATACAATTAGCATACCTAACATGAGTAAGAATTTCAATAATAATTTTACTATTCATGCTTTCAAATCATTCATAATCTTTAAACATTGTTCATTAGATCAGTTACATGACAATCATTAAACAACTTACATTCATCTTTAAACCATACACTTGCTAGTGTGATTAAAGAAATAAAAAATCAACAAATCATTATCTAACTTACTTAATAGGAAATCATGAAATTTTGCATATTATTATGCTTCCAAACATTATAGAGTTAATACACCTAACATAAGTGAGGGTTTCAATAATAATCATATTACACTTGCTTTCCAATCATCCGCAATCTCAACACATAACTCAATTTGATCATTCCATAACAATCCCTAAGCAATTTATATGCTACCATTAACTATTTTCATTCTAGTAGGAGTCAATATTCATCATAATCAATTCCTACATATGTAATCAAATTAATTTCTTCATTCTTACAATAATATGTTAAGAGATTCTCAACTCCAATTCAAGTGTTCATTCTTTTCATGGCAAACCAAGCTTTTCATACATTAATAATGAACATGGATACTATAGATTCATAGATTCTTAACTTATATGCTTTTAAAACTCATGGAATCCAATATCTTTAGGAAATACATATACATGTCATGTTAAACCAATTTTTCTATCAAATTATATTAAGAATTTCTAAGATCCTAGCTTAATATGACAAGATCTTATCACAAATCACCACAAGATTTAGGGTTTCTAAAGTCCTAACAAAGGGCTTCACAAACATATGAGAAAATATTCATAGATTCAAGATTTCACTGTCACAAGACTTCTAAGAGCCTAAGAATAGAAAAAAAGTAGAGTAAGCTTTGTGTAACTACTTACCACAAGCTTCAAGCCCCTCCTAACCAAGAAGATTTTTAAGTAGGACTTCTTTTCCCTTTGAATATCCTTCTTTTCTAAGATTAGACTATTGATTCATGGTTAGAATCCATAAACTAGTAATAAATTACAAATGAAATAATGAACAACTTTAGATCTAAGCATTAGAGACTCACCTTGCTATTGGAGAAGGAGAGTTCTTTACCTTTCCCCAAAACTTTTCATGTTTCTCCCTCTCTCTAATTTCCTCTCTTCTTACGATCAAAAAACCCTAAGAGAAGTAAAAAATTAGGTTTAAGGTCATTCCCTGTGGGTCCCCACAAAATAGAACAAAATCATGTGCTGGCACGAGCCCTAAAGTGAAATCTAGGCTAGGCCAAGCGCTCAGGATGATTGGCGAGCACTCGCACTCCCCCATTGCGAGCCCTTGCGAGTACTCGCAAGCCCTCGCAATCCCTAAATCCTACATAGACACCAATAGTAAAATGGCTATAAATTTATCTAGAAAAATCAAATTTGATCATTGTTTATTGTGTTGAAAACTATACTTCAAGAGTTTTTCAAGGGTATATGGCTTGCACTCTAATTCGCTTGAGATTGGTACATGTGCATCTAATAAGTTACCCAAATTCTGTTGGCCTATCAGCATAGACACCTTATGGGAGAATTTCCATAACTTCTTCTAAAAACCTCTAAATTGCACACTATTTGATGCATTGAAAAGTAGAATCATAGATATTTCCAATAATATATGTCTTACAAGATAATTCATATAGAAGTGATACAGATTCACTAGTGGAGTTATCCCAAATACGCATTTAGGAAAACTTTGGAACTTGACAAGTTTAGGGTCTAACTTGGGTTCTACACTTCCAACTTAGTTCAAAGGGTCCTTAAACCACTCTATGGTTTATCTAATACATGTGAATGAAAATTTTACTATTATGGTGATAAAATTACAAATTTACCCTTTAAGTGCAACATGGGGTGTTATACGGGTGACAACTCTGAGAGAGGACAACTAGAGAGGGCAGTGATATCTATGAGTGGTTTCGTCGTATGGGACCACCAGAGTTCATGGAGACCTCTAACTTTATGGGGGCTGAGAACTGAATCACACAAATCGTGAAGATCCTTGTCATTATGGAGTGCTCCTCAGATCATTGGTGGAAGGCTACCCTAGACACCCTCACATATGATGCTATGGAGCTACCTACATGGGACATGTTCCTCCATGCCTTTCGCCCGTATTTCATTCTAGAGAAATAAAGATGAGAAGTTGATTGAGTTTCTTGAACTCACCCATGGTAGTAGGACTGTTCTCTAGTACAAGGAGAAGTTCACTAAGTTGGCCTATTATGCATCATTGATAGCGAGAGATGATGATACCAAGGCTAAGAAGTTCTAGAGGGGAATTAGGCCTGCTATTTGTACATGGTTGACCACTGCTAGATTGCGAACCTTTGTTGAGGTCATCGAGATCGCAAGGTTGGTTGAGCCTGACTATGATGAGCTCACCAGGAGCCGTGATAAGTGCGTCAAGTGCCCTCAGCCTATTGGACTAAGAAGAATAAAGAATGCTAATAGGACTGACATAACTAAGATGCTAAGGCAGACTGACTCTAGACCACTTTGCCCGAAGTGTGGTTGCTTTCACGTGGGAGCATGCTATAGAGAGATTGGCACTTGCTACAAGTGTGGTCTAGTTGGTCACCTTATATACGACTGCCTATAGTGGAAGAGGAATCAGACCACCATGCCTGAGCAAGTGAAGCAGAAGGCCCAAGTTCTAGGGCGTGTGTATGCCATTACCGAGCAGGATGCCTAGGCATCCCGGTCTGTTGTCACAAGTATACTTTCATTATTTAGTCATGATGCACGGATTTTGATTAACCTAAGATTTACCCTTTTTTTTTCCTACCACTACATAAGATATACCAATTCCTTTCCCAAATTGTTAGACTTTGTTTTGACCGTCTCCACGCCGCTAAGGAAGACCCTGTTAGCAGAGTTGGTTTATAGGTCTTGTGTATTTAGAATTGCAAATAGAGAGCTGTCTGCAGATTTGATTTTGCTTAACATGAAAGACTTTGACGTGATACTGGGAATGGATTGGTTCCCTGCATACCATGCCACTATCCATTGTTATTTGAAGGAGGTAGCATTCCATCTACCTAATCAGCTTAAGTTCTAATTTCAAGGAGTGAAACACAACTCTTTTTAGAGTGTGATATCCGCGATTCAGGCAGGCAGACTTCTTCAAGGAGGTTATCAAGGCTATTTAGCTTATGTGGTTGATCTCCAAACTGAAGGGATGAAGATTAACGACATCCCAGTCATTAGGGACTTTGTTGATGTATTTTCATAAGATCTCCTTGGTTTACCTCTAGATCAGAAAATCGAGTTTGTGATTGATTTAATCCCTAACACTACACTTATTTCTACAGCCCCATACTATATGACACTAGGATGAATTGGAGGAACTTAAGGTGTAGCTTTAGGAGTTACTCAACAAGGGATTTATTTGCCTAAGTGTGTCACCTTGGGGTGCACTGGTTCTCTTCAATAAGAAGAAAGATGGTTCGATGAGGTTGTGCATCGACTAACGATAGTTGAACCAGTTGACTATGAAGAACAAGTACATGTTGCTGAGAATTGATGACTTTTGTTTGATCAATTGCAAGGCACCGAGGTCTTTTTGAAGATTGACCTTAGATCGGGTTACCATCAACTTCAAATCAAGAAGGAAGACATACCAAATATTGCTTTCTGCACTAGATATGAACACTATAAATTTTTGGTTATTTCATTTGGCTTGACAAATGCCCCTACTACTTTTATGGCTTTGATGAACTACGTGTTTAAACCCCACCTGGATAGCTTTGTGATTATATTCATTGACAAAATCTTTATTTACTCCAAGAGTTCAGAAGAACACAAGGAGCATTTAAGGATTACTTTATAAATTTTTGAGGGAAATGAAGTTTTATGAGAAGTTTAGCAAGTGTGAATTCTGGTTGGACCAAGTTATGTTCTTTGGCCTCGTGATCTCCAAAGATGGGATTTTAGTTGATCCCAAAAAGATTGAGGTCATGGTGAACTAGTTAAAACCGACCAATGTACATGAGATTTACAGTTTTTTGGGTTTAGCTGGCTACTACAGAAGATTTGTTAAGGGTTTCTCAAGTATTGTGGGACCTTTGACAAAACTGACCTAGAAGAACACCAAGTTTAAATGGAATGAAGTGTGTGAGAAGAGCTTCTAAGAGATGAACGATTGGCTCGTGTCATCACCAGTTTTCACTCTACCTTTGAGAGCCGAAGGTTATGTTATATACTATGACGTCTTGAGGATAGGCTTAGGTTGTGTGCTTATACAACAAGACAAAGTGATTTTATATGCCTCAAGACAGCTGAAGTCATCTGAACTAAACTATCCTACACACGATTTGGAATTAGTTGTCGTTGTGTTTACTTTGAAGATCTGAAGGCATTACCTCTATGGCGAGACGTGTGTGATCTACATTGACCACAAGAGTCTGAAATACATTTTTCACAAAATGAGTTGAATCTCAGATTGAGGCGGTGGATGGAATTAATCAAGGACTATGATGTACCATTCACTACAACCCTGGCAAGGCAAATGTTGTGGATGATGCGTTGAGCAGGAATCATAGAGTTCTTTGGCTTGCTTGAATATGTGGAGAGCATCTTTTGTGAGAAGCTAAAAGAGATGAATGTGGACTTTCATGTGAATGGGATGAGTGTACTTTTGCACACATTAGAGTGCAACCTATTATCCTTGACAAGGTGAAAAACACACAAAAGTTGACCCTAAACTTGTGAAGATTATGGAGGAGGCGAGAAGTGGTTCTAGGACAGACTTTTTGCTCCATGAAGATAGTTTATTAAGATTCAACAACCATTTGTGTTCTGAATGACCCTGACTTAAAGAGGAAAATTTTGGAAGAAGCTCATCATTCTACCTATGTAGTACACCTTGGTAACACAAAGATGTTTCATGATTTGAAGGGCTACAATTGGTGGAATGAAATAAAAAGAGAGGTTGCAAAGTTTGTGGCTAGGTGCTTGACTTGTCAACAAGTCAAGGCTGAACACCAAAGACCAACTGGATTCCTACAACTATTAGAGATTATAGAATGGAAGTGGGGACACATTTTCATGGACTTCGTCTTGGGACTACCCTAGACGAGTAAAGAATTCGATGCTATTTAGGTGATCATGGATAGATTGACCAAGTCTGCTTATTTCCTACCAATCTGAGTTACCTACTCTTTGGACAGGTTGGCACAATTTTATGTTGATTAGATTGTGCACTTACATAGAGCCTTAGTTAGCATTGTATCTGACAAAGATCCAATGTTTACTTCTATATTTTGGAGAGGCTTGCAATAGGCCATGGGAACCAAGCTATGCTTTGGTATAAATTTCCATCATCAAATTAATGGATAATCTAAGAGGATTATCAGACCTTAGAAGACATGATAAGGGCTTTTGTCATTAATCTGAAAGGTAGTTGGGATGCCTACCTATCGTTGATCAAGTTGGTCTACAACAACAGCTACCAAGCTAGTATCCAGATGGCCCCTTACAAGGCCTTGTATGATAGACGATGTCGATCCTTGCTATGTTGGGAGGAGGTTGGTGAGAGAAAGATTCTTGGACCCGAGCTAGTCCAAGTAACTACTGAAAAGATCTGGCTTATCTGTGATAGGCTATTGATGGTACATAGTGGATAGAAGAGCTATGAAAACAAGAGAGGACATGATCTTGAGTTTGAATAAGGTGACATGTGTTTCTCAAAGTGTCACCGACTAAAGGTATGATGAGATTCGAGAAGAAAATCAAGCTTGACCCGAGATTTATTGGACATTTCGAGATCCTTAAGCAAGTTGGTGACCTTGCTTATGAGTTGGCATTACCCCTAAATTTATCACATGTGCATCTTGTTTTCCACGTATCCATGTTACAAAAGTACATGCATGATCCTTCCTATATCCTTGAGTATGAGCCACTTCAAGGTTGTGAGGATCTTTTATATGAAGAGCAACCTATGATGCTTCTTAACTGTATTTAGCAAGTACTTTGGAACAAGGTTGTCACCTATGTGAGTTTTGTGGCGCAATCATTCTGAAGAAGAGGCCACCTAGAATGGGAAAAATAAAATAAGGATCAAGTATCCACATTTGTTTCATAACAAAGGTACATATTTAAATATTGGGATTGAATTTCTATAAGGGGAAGGATGTAACACCATGTGTTGCACTTGAAGGGCAAAACTATAATTTTTCCCCAAAAGGATATTTTTTTTCATTTTACTTGCCTTAGATAGACCATAAAGTGGTTTAAGAAACCTTGGAACCAAGTTAGAATTGTCAAACACAAATTAGACATCAAACCTATCATGTTGGAATGTTGCCCCAAGAGCGTAATTGGGGTAACTTCACAAGCACACCTATACCAATCTTGAGAAAATTAGAATCCAAACCACACTACTGAAAATTTCTTTGAGTCTAATTTCCAATGCCTCAAATGGTACATAATTTAAAGTTTTATAAAGAAAGTTAAGGTCGTTTTCCCGTGACGTGTCTACATTAAAAATTCAAAAGACACGGGTCATGACGTAGCCAATCACCAATCTCGTGATCGGTTACGCTCATAGGTCACAGTCCTTGGGACTTTTTTGAAGAGCTTATAACTGATCACAAATCTTGTGATCAGTCATGGTGTAACTGGTTACCAATCTAGTGATCGGTTACGGTGTGATGGGTCACACATGGGTTACAGCCTAACCGATTACACATGGGTCATGACCCAAAAATCTGGAAAATTACAAAAATGATGTGGCTTTCTCTTCTTTGACCCCCACACATGGGGATCTCATTTTAGACTAATTCTAAACCCCATTAGACTCATTAAGGTCTATTAGACCATTTAGAACATAAAAAGGAAGAGATAAATAGATTAAAGAAGCCTGGGAGAGAAAATGAGAGTTCTTCCCTAATTTGGTAAGTTTTACTCCCAACTTTGAAAATTTGCTAGAATAGGTGATTTCTTCCTAGATCTAGCTTAGATAATGTTGATGTATTTCAATTCCATGAGCATGTATTAGGCAAGGGTAGTGCTAGGAGTCTTGTATATGTCCTATGTGAGCTCACAAGTTCGAATAATAAAGCCAAGAAGGACCCAAGACCAAGGAAAAGCATTCAGAAGAGGCACTCCAAGTAAGGTATAATCCATGCATGTCATATCATATTGTGTGCCTAAAAGCAATCCTAGACATGGTTTAGGATCCCAAATGTTGCCCTAATTGAATGCCCAAAAGACTGCTCAAAGGATGCCCAAGAAGTA
>JAOXJP010226401.1:0-11498 GCA_025762735.1 Platanus orientalis | reverse complement strand
TGAGTTCGTTGAAGAAAATCGTGAAAAGATCAAATCGATAACAAGAGAACAAAATTGCGCCTTCAATATTGCTTCACCAGGAACGAGGTCTCTCTCTCCCCCATTCTCTCTCTCTGAAATTATTGCTTATTCTTCTTCCCATTCTTCTTCTTTGTTGTGACAACTTCCTTTCTAAACAGATTTTTTATTTTTATTTTTCCTGATAAAACTTTGAATAGAAATCATGAAATCTAAAAAATACAAAACAATTTTACCAATCTACAATAATGATTGACGATTTCTTTTCTTCTCTGTGGGAAGAATCTGGATAGAAATCATGAAATCTGAAAAGTACAACTACATGAAGATATTAAAAACCCTAGTACTTCCCACTATCTACCTTTCATGTTGTGTTAAAACCAGCCGTACTGCATCTCTGTATTTCTGAAGCTCCATGGGACCAAACATTGCTGCTTGCCCTCTCACTGAAATTGTATTTCACTGATCAACATGATAATATTAAAAATGTTGAACGAGTTGATTCCAATTCTATTTTCAATTCCATTTATTTAATATTGGCACCCAAACATTGAAATTGTGATTCTGCATAATTGAAATACGTGGCCTTCAATCCATGGAATTCAATTCAGCATGCCAATTTCAAATCCACGATTCCAAACACAGCCTAAGAGATTTTAAAGACAAACACTTAGAAGAAGCTAGGCTCTCTCCCATATTTTCTCATTTTTTTTCCTTAATTTCCTCAGGTCCAACCTAAGACTTGAGATTTCTAGATCTCTTAGATGACTCCCAATCACCATTCATCTTCCTCTATCCTATCTTTAGAAGCTTGAGGATTCATATACAAGTGCTGCCAAGGTAAAAGATCACACATTGTACATTGTGCAAACATATCGCAAGTAAGTTTTTCTTTATTTTCACTTATATATATATATATATATATATATATATATATATATATTGGGATATATTTAGGTGTTTGAATACATTATTCTATGTTTTTTTTTATATGTATTGATTTTAAAATTGTTCAATAGTGAATAGAGGAGGCTAATAGGAAATTGTTAAAATTTAGTCTATAATTTTTAATCCCATGTTCAAAATTTGGGTACATATTTGGATGTCCAAATCTAGTCCAAATTACTAGGTGTTTTTATCTCAATGGAAAGCTCTTTAAATTAGGTTTCCAATGAGACAAAAACCAAATCGTTTGGAGTTGATTTGGCTCGGGTATGATCAAAACATTGTCAAATGGTCAAATCTGATAGAATTGATATACAATGGTTGATTAGATATCTTGTTTTTATTGTGTTTGGGATTTTTTTTTTTAATGATGCTTTCAGTATTTTTGTTCATAGATTATCATGTTGTTTTTTCAATTTATTTATCTATCTTTATAGTTAAAGTAACTATGCTTTATTTTTTTTTGAAGAAAGTATGATAGAATTGAATTAGAAATGGATAAAAAGAAGGAATACAAGTGGTGCTCGAGGAGAGCAAAAAACAACACCCCTAAGACAAAGCAAGGGGGCACACCAACATATTAACAGTGTATAGGATTCCCAGTCATAAATCCAAGAAGTGAAAAAAGGGTCATTTCCTTTTTTGGCCTACAAACAACCAACTGTAAATACGGAACAGCATGGCATCAAGAAAAATGCAAGGCTGATTTGATACATCATCGAAAAGATGCCTATTTATTTCCACCCAAACTGCCCAACAAAGCACAGTAGGCACCAATAGCCACATTTGCTTACCGTCTTTAGAAAGAATTCCTAGCCCTTACTTCAGCCAACAATAAAGAAGACTCTGCATAGTCCTTGACCGAACCCAATAAACCCCAAACTTGAGTACAAAAATGATCCCAGAACATTTGAACCCAAGGATAGTGCATAAAAAGGTGACTAATGGACTCCGCCTCCGCCTTGCATGAACAAGGCCAATTGGGAATATATAACCCTCTCTTAATCAAGTTGTTGATTGTTGGGGCCCTATTCCACTATAGCTCCCCCACAGTAGGAAGGAAACTTTGAGCTGGATTTGCGGATTCCACACACTCTCTTGGAAGGAATGATGAACCGAAGCAAGAAGCCTTTCATACATAAATCTAACAGAGAAATCTTTCTCTTTATCTGAAGAACACACCATTTCATCATTAAGCTCCATCTCCCCTAGGTCATAACTCTCCAAGAGGTTCATTAAGCAACCCATCTCCTCAATTTCCCAATCATTTAGGTTTCTTCTAGGCTGAATGTTCCATGAACAGAAGCTCCTGGTCTTGACCATATGGTCTTTAACTGACCCCCTTTTGTTCTTTGCAATAGCATAACATCCTGGGAAAAGGTTCTTAAGGCATTCCCTCTCACACCACCGATCATGTCAGAAACTGACATGATTGCCCTTGTTGATTTTGAATCCAACAAACCTAAAGAAAAAGTCGGTCCCCTTGTATATGCCTTTCCAAAGGCTGCAACCAGAAACTCCCTCTGGTAGTCGACATGCCCAACCGTAGTGGTCCTCTCCATACTTGGCCACCACTAGCCTTCGCCATAGAGCATTCCTTTCAATCCCAAACTTTCAAAACCACTTATTGAGAAAAGCTCTGTTGGTAATCGCAAGAAACTTGATTCCTAAACCTCCCTACGATAGAGGCTCACACACTTCATTTCATCCTACCCAATGGATCTTTCTTCCCTCCTAATAGGAATGCCACAAGAAATCTTTCTAAATACTTTCCAGTTGCTTGATGACAGAGGTAGGCGCCTGAAAAAGCGATAAAAAGTATAGGGCCGCTTGCCAAGACACTCTTGAGAAGAATCAATTTACCTCCTTTTGATAGATACCTCCCCTTCCAACGGGAGAGCTTCATGCTCATTCTCTCTATAATCGAGTTTCAAATACCAGAAGAAGATGCTTTGGCGCCAAGCAGAAGACCCAAATATGTTATAGACAAGGGGGATACTTCACAATCTAGAATCTTTGCTAGCCTTCCAATGTTGGGAATGGTCCCAATCGGACTCAACATCGATTTACTCCAATTTACTTTCAGACTCGTAGCCACTTCCATAATTAAAAGAATGCACCTTAAATTTTCCACACAATCCTCCTCCACCATTATAAAAAATAGGGAGTCATTTGCAAATTGAATGAACGGGATTGAAGGACCTATTTCATTAGGAACAAAAGATTTCACGAGACCCACTGAGTCAGCCTTGGTCATCATTCTTCCTAATAGATCTACCATCATAATGAACAAATAAGGCGATAATGGGTCCCCTAGTTTGAGACCTCTCCCCGCTTTAAAAAATCCTTCAGGACACACATTCACCAGAACATTGAAGGAGAAGAGATGCAAATCTTAATCCAATTCCTCCATTTGCGCCCAAACCCCATCTGGTCAAAAACCCAATCAACATAACCCCAATTCATATGGTCATACGCCTTCTCCATATCCACCTTACAGATAATCCTTGGCCATTAAGCTTTAGCTATAGCATCAATGTACTCGTTAGCCAGAAGGGAGCATTCAGTCATTTGCCTCCCTACTAAAAAAGCATGCTGAGATTCTGAAATTACCTCCTCAAGATATTCCTTGAATCTAATGGCAAGAGTCGGCTAACAAGTTGTACATACATCCCACCAGACTGATTGGTCTATAATCTTTTAGTTCCACTGCCCCTTCTTCGGAATGAGCGTAATAGATGTAGCACTCAAGCTTTTGCACCATCTATCCTTAGAGTGGAAATCCACAAAAACTGTCATGACATCTTTGCCTAGAAACTCCCAACACACCTTCAAAAAATTCGTAGGGAATCCGTCTGAACCGAGCGCTTTATCATCCTCCATGGAATTGAGAGCAAAAAGCACTTCCTCCTCCAAGAAAGGTCTCTCCATCCAAAGTCGCCTATCATCATTAATCCGTTCAAAGTCAACCCCCACTAGAGTCGGTCTAGATGGCATCAGATCAATATACAACTCCACGTAGAACTGCTCCACCATGTTTCTGATTTGCTCTTGATCATAAATCCACTCACCTGCCACCTTTAGGTGGGTCAAGGCATTAATGGATTGGTGCCAACTTGCCATCTTGTGAAAAAATTTTGTGTTGCGGTCTCCCTCCTTAAGTCAAGATACTCTAGATTTTTTGTCTCCAAGAAATTTCCTCTATACTCAAAATCCGCCGGTAGTCTTGTTCAGCTATCACCTTTTCAGCCTTCTCTGCCTCCTCCAAATTACCCAACATCTCTTTCTTCTGCAACATGACAATTTTTTGAAGGGAACCATCTTTTATGGCTTCTAGCTTCCCGAAATCCTCTCTTCCATCTCAATATACGACTCTTTAACAATTTTAGCCACTGAGCAAACTTGAAACCATTTGATCCTTCCTCCACCTCTTTTTGCCACCACTCCTTCATCTTCTCAAAGAACCCTGACACCTCCAACCACATAAATTCAAACCTAAATGGTCGCAGACCTAATGGAGGACAAAGAGACCAAAGGATAATTAGAAGGTGATCAGAACTTGGATTCAAGTGAGCTTTTTGTATGACTATCCAATCCATCTCCAACCAATCATCAGTAAATAGGAATCTATCCAATCTACTACCAATCTGGGTACTTTGGTTGCCAGTCCAAGTGAACTGAGCCCCCTTTAAAGGAAGGTCCACTAAAGCAAAATCCTGAAAAAATTTATTAAACAATTTCATATGCCTGGATAATCGATATGCCCCCAATCTCTCCTCCGGATATCTGACCACATTAAAATCCTCCCCTATGCACCAAGGAACATTCCACTCCAAACAGGCCTTGCATAAATAATCCTACAATAGACCAAAAGCCGAGTGGTCACAAGGACCGTAAACCCCAGTAAAAGCCCACACTTTCTCCTCCCCTTTAACTTTGCATAAGATAAACACTATAAAGTCCCCAATTCTAGATTCTATCACTTCCAACTTATTCACATTCCAAGCAACTAGAATTCCCCCTGCACTACCAACTGCCGGTTTGTGGACAAAATTAAAATTTCTTCTTCTCCAAAGATCTAACGAAATTCTCAAATCAATATTGAGCATTTTTGTTTCCTATAGAGTGACCAAGTCAATTTTCCACCTTCTCAAAAGATCCCTCACACCCCATCTTTTCTCCTCCCTTCCAAGCCCCCTAACATTCCAAGAGCAAATGATTGGCATCATCATAATCAACAGATTTAGATTCCCCCATTCGCCTTTCTCCTACTTCTTCCCCTCTCCCTCCCGTCATAATTAATATCCGACTAAAGATTTTTTACCTCCCTAGCTTTATGTCCTCCATTGGACCCGTGATAGGTCTTCTTGGACTCCAACTTCTCTTACTTTCAATTTCCCAAAAAAAGTATTCTACATGCTATTCAAATTCCTTAAATGAATACCTGAGTCTCCTTTTAACTTCCGCCACACTTTTTATCATCCAATCGAAACGATGAGGAGCAATAATATAGGTTCCACTTCAGAGAAAAGATCATCCTCTTCTAGGTGCTTTTAGAACTCACCTTCCGACTGGGGATTGGCCATAGATACATCTATAGAATAATCCCCCCACATCTTCTTAGCATCTGTAACCCCTGTACTCAGTCCCTTTGCAACCTCCCCACCCATCGTGCTCAGTGCCACCAGACTGGGATTCCTATCATAGGTATCATCCACCGAACAACCCCTGTTGCATTTCCCTCCCGATTCATGAAGTCCCAAATCAAATCTCCCCTCCCTTATTTGACTGGGTGGGCTCCAGTCAGAGTCATCATCTTCCACATCCGAATCAATAAGGACTATAGTTGCTTTCTCTTTGCCTCCCTACATCATATTCTTACCTTTAGAGTGTGGCTCCTCCCCCTCGCGAATGATTATTCCTTTTTGGGCATGATATCTAGCTGGCATCGAAGTAGTGTTGTTATCACATACCTCCTTCTCCTTTCTACTCCAAGCAATTATCTTCTTGTCATACCTCTTTAAATCTCCCTTTAGGTCTTGCATCACAGCTTTGTGCCCTCTCAATTTTCGATTGTGAACTGAGATTGATCGCTTCCCATGAAAACTTCGAATAAACTCCTTTTCATTCGAATTCATACCTAGAACATCGCACTGATTTGAGATCCTGTGATTAATTCCCCTTTCCAGTCAACGAAGACGAGATGCCTCATTTCCCCTAATTGCTTCATGTGATTTCTTCGCTCTTGGATACATCTTGTTCTCCACATAGGGCCCTTTTAAATCGAGATCTCTATTAAAAGAAAACTGATGGCCCAGTTCCCTTTTAAATGGAAGGCCCATTTGGGACCCAATAGGCCCATCTTTAACAATCCGCACTTTCGGCCCAGGAGAACCGAGCCCATCTAGGTAACTTCTAACCTCCCGGTTTGAACCACTGGTCTGCCCCCAGTTCAATTCAAATTTTTTAAGTTTATGGTCCAGCCCATCTCTTCTTCTCTCCTGAACCCTAAATTCCCTCCGCCACTGTCGACAACTCTCACATGATTCAAAATTTGAACTCTTCAACTCCCGTCACTCCCCATCACTACCACTGTCGGAATCCTCATATTTGACCTGGTTTCGGCTCCCTCTTTGGCTTCTATCTCCCAAATCTACAACAGGACAAGCATGGGAGAGTTTTGGATGCCAGATCTAAACCTTATAGGCCAACATGCCGTTGTGGAGCCATACCTGCTTCGGCACTAGATCTGGTTGCCTAACAAGCAAAGATGCCTACTCCATTGAGCATGGATCATGCGTTTCAACATCACCAAGACCCCCGCATAATTCCCCAATTTTTTCGAATGTATTTTGGCCCCGAAGGTGCACAGACAGATCATATATCCAAATTTGCCCCTCCCCTACCTCTTTTTCCTTCCACCTGCACCCTACGATTGTATGCCATCTATCCAAAAGAATATAACCACCTTGCCACTCCTTGGTACCTTCACTAAGGATTTTCTCTACCTCCATAAAAGATGGAAATAGAACAGGAGTAGGCCCTTTGATAATCTACGCACCTGCAAGTCGCCTTTGACCCGCCAGACCCTTTTGCCCCAATCTCTCATAGCAGAGGCACTTGGGTTGTCCCCTACCACACGCCCCACCAAGCACGATTGCAAGCATTTCATCCGGTTAATCAAGTCCTCTTTTCGAAAGGAAATCACCTTCCTCCCATTTATCCACTTGTCCCTAGGGCCCTATAAGGAAGGCCATACGATGTTCTCTAGGACAGCATCCTTGTATGACTTAGTCTTTTGCTAGGGATTCCCGCCCCCCACATCCTTCTTCTCTTTGTACTCTCTCATTTTCTTTCTTCCTTGAGACCCCACCTAGGGAGGTGGTCCCCCTTGAAACCGAAATCTCCGGTCACTTCTCATGATCTTTGGTCACTTCTCATGGTCTCAAGTCTTGAGTTGTCCCCTACCACACGCTGCCAACATGTGAACAATAGCAGACACATCAAAAAACAAAAAGAGACTACCAAAGAGATAATCTCCACCATTATCTCCACCTTTATGTAAGTATTATGAACATGTGTAAGTCTTGTTAAACCTAATTCGTAGAATAGTCTTGGTAGAGAATTTTGAAGATAGATTTATAGATTTATAGATGTTATTTCTATATGAATTTATTTTCCCCCCTCGGCTAGGGAAGGGGAGAAAACTGTGGGTCTTGGAGGTTGCGGCATTTTATTGGCGAGATTAGGAGTCTGTAAACCTGAAGGTGAATTTACAGCATATCCCTAGATCTCTCAACTCTTTAGCTGATAGATTAGCCAAGTGGAGTGTTGGGCAGCAAGAGGTGTTTGTTAGGGACTATATTCCTGAGTGACAGTGTAGTCGTCTTTTTCTTCTTGGTTTGTATTTGCAGCTCCTGGGCTGTCTTGTACTATTTTTTTGCTTTCAATTAATAAATTTTGATCGTTATTCATTAAAAAAAATGTCTCATGATTATTTTGTAAATTTTTATAGATATTGGATGAGTCAAATAATGGTTTTAGGATGATTGGATAAACTACAATCTATTCCAAGTTTTCTGAATCACCAAATTTGATCTTGGATTAACTTTCTGCATACATGTTATTTTTGTACAAAATTTTCTATGTGCATATAAGATATATATTAATCTTTATGAATTTTGTCGTGATTTTTTTAATTATACTACTATGCCAACTAATGAGAGAAACATGTAGGATTTGCAAAATTTCTGAAACTCAAATCTAGAAATAACAAAAATTTAGGTTTGTTTCAGATACCTAGAGTGTTAAAAAAACCTTAGAATTTTTATTCAACTTAATTATGATTTTATTATTATGTATATAAAATTTAATGAATTTTATATTTGTGTATAAGTTTCAAAAAAAATATATTAATGATTCAAATTCTGGATTTCAACAAACTTTCTATTTTGTTACACAGAAATCAAAAACCAGAAAACCCTTCTTATAGACCTCAAAATCACAAATTATACAGAAACATAGGTCATGAAGTATAGAACATCTCAATAAAATTTTATGAAATTATGATTTGATTTGAATATTTAAATGATAAAAAATTCATGGTGTCATATAAGATTCCGGGATTAATACAATTCATAAAAGTTGAATAAAAACTCTAATTATGGTAATTTTAAATTGGTGATTTATTGTGCTAGTCTTTGAATTAATTGAATGCAAGGTGAAGCCCCTCCAGGTATGTTTCTGGTCTCTTTATTTTTATTTGTTTATTTATTTTAAATTGTTTCCTTATTGTATTGATCAATGTAGCATGTTAATTAGATGGCCATGGTTGTAACTTAATATATTTTGTCACATGTGCACACGCCCACACTAATTAGTTAGGGAAATTCAGTTATACATGGATGACACTCATTTTCGAAATAGAACTCACTATTGTCCACATCATAAATAAAAATAGACCTTAGGTTTGAACAGGTTTAAGTAGGTATCGCACATGCGGGTGGACCAAGGTGCCTAATACCTTGGTTTACAATCAATCAAACCACTTTCTTAGAACCTCTAAATTGACTAGTTTATTAGGAGTTTGATATTCAAAATGAATTTTAAAATTATAATTATTATTTTTAAATAAATAGATCTTAAAAAAGGCTGGTGGCGACTCCAAATCATCATAGGTTAAGCCCATGATAAGTAGACCCTTTTTTAAGAAGTTTACCCATTGTGTGAAAACCAAGGCCCACACTCTCGTCCTGATGCATGTGGCCATTTAATTATTAACATTCAATCAAATGATGAAATCACAATTGTTATATGGTTTTCCAAACCATATAAACATGAATCCTGAAAATTAGTTATTTCAACCTATGGAGTGACACACTGTAGCATTATGTGGGTGTAGTTAGATGTGTGTAAGGGTTAGCCAATGTGTCCCCTAAAAGTGAAGTCTGTATCAGCATCCAAATGCAGTGAGAAGTAAGGGTTCTCAATCGATGAACAAGTGCGGGTAAATAGACAGTCCAAGTGAGTAGGAATTGCCTATCAACTTGGAACCTTGACAAGTAAAAGTATAACTGGTACATATATTGAAAATGAGAGTCAATATAGCTTGCATACAAGAGACTAAATGGAAAGGGGAAAAGGCTAAAGAAATTGATGGTTATAAACTTTGACACACAGGAGAAGTCAATAAAAAATTTGAGGGTAAGAATAATAATAGATAATGATTCAAAGAAGAAATAGTAGATGTCAAAGGAATAGGTAATAGGATAATATCAATTAAACTTGTTTAGAAAAATGGTTAACATAATTAGTACTTATGCACTTCATGTATGATTGAATGAAAGCATTATGAAACAAATTTGAAAAATGGATGGATATATTCAAGGAATTATTTGACAGAGAAAATGTTATAAGAGGGAACTTAAATAAGTATGCAGAGAAAGCTAATTAAGCATATGAGAAAGTTCGTAGGAAATACAAATTTAGAGAAAGGAATGAGATGGGAGATGCAATCCTAAAATTTGCAATGGTGTATGATCATGCAATAGCAAACACGCAATTCAAAAGAGAAAACCATTTGGTAAAATAAGAGCTAAATACACTTTTTTTCTCAGTAGAAGGATAAAATGGTCAACATGTAAGGACTACAAGGCGATGAGAGAGCCTAACTACACAACATAGGTTAGAGGTTTTAGATATCCATGTTAAAAGATTTAAGAGAAGGAAATGAGAGATTAATTGCCCAAATTTAGATGAAACCTAAAAGGACAAATTTTTTTAGATATTTACAAATAAATTGATAAGGGAAATTTGAAAGAAGGGACCAATGTCATACAGAATGAAATGATCGATTGTATTAAAAGAGTAGCAAAAGAGGTCCTTGGAGAGTGAAAAGGCAATCATCTACAGAAACTTAGTGGAGAAACGACAAAATTCAAACAGATATAAAAGCTAAGAGATCTCATTTTAAGGCTTGGCGAAAGACTGGGAACGAGAAGAATTTAGAAAGGCATAGTAAGTGCTAAACAGAAACTAAAAAGTAATAGCTGGAGCTTAATTTAATTTGTATGGTGACCTTTATCATAAGTTAGGTACTAAGGATGATGAAACAAATATATACAAGCTGGCTAGAATTCGGAGAGGAGATATAGAGATCTAAATCATGTTAGAAGTATTAAGTAAGAGGATCAAAGAGTTTCAATGAAAGGAGAGGAGATTGAAGATAGAAAGACTAACTTTCAAAAAATATTAAATGAGGATCACAGAATGTCACTTTAGGAAGAATTAATATCGTTGATAAAATCAAAAATCATATGTAACTTCATAGGATTTAGATGTTTGAAGTTAAAGAGGTAATGAGAAAGATGAAGGAAGGGAAGACATTAGAACTGAATAGTATCCCAATTGAGATTTGGAAATGAATGGCAGACTATTAACTTACTCTAATTAATTAAATTGTTCAACAAGAGCATTAGATAAAAAAGTGTAAGATGAATGAGGAAAAGGGTTGTGGTTCTTATTTACAAGAACAAGGGAGACATTCAGACTTAAACCAATTATCATAGGATCAGGCTTATGAATCATACAATGAACCTTTAGGAAAGAGTGTTGAGCATGTATTAAGACATGAAATTGTAGGATTAGAAAATTGGCATGGAGTTACGCCAAGTAGATCAGCAACAGAAGCCATTTTCAACTTAGGCGATTGAAATAAATTTAGAGAGAAAAAAGAGAGATCTTCACATGATTTTTATTAACTTAGAGAAAGCATATGATAGGGTACCTAAAGACATCATTTGTGGGATTTTGGAAAAAAAAAAAATAAGTAAGGGTCTTAAGTAGATAAATTAACTTAGTTAAAAATATGTATGATGGAATAGTAATTAGTGTCTGAGGAGAGATGAATGAATTTTCAATCACAATCAGTGTTTGTATCTTCAGACAAACACTGTTTGTTAAAACTCCGCCAATGTTTGTATCTTCAGACATTGCCGGTCCCAAGCCCGGATAAAGGAGGAGGGTGGCGTCAGGTT
>JAOXJP010226400.1:0-11498 GCA_025762735.1 Platanus orientalis | reverse complement strand
GTATAAGAGACAGCCCTTGAAGCCATTTGAAAAGCCGCTTCCAAACAGTCATCAGGCTATCTTGAAGACTACATTCAAAATAACCCTTGAGGCCATTTTGAAGGCCGTTTTCATACCATTTTCCAGCCATCTTGAAGGCCGCATTTAAAATGGCCCTTAAGGCCATTTGGAACGCTGCTTGCAAACAATTATCAGGCCATTTCTAATACGGCAATCAAAATAACCCATACGGCCATTTTGAAGGTCGCTTTCAAATAGTCATCAATACATCTTGAAGGCCGCATTCACAATAGCCCTTGAGGCCATTTTGAAGGCCACTTTCAAACAATTATAAGCCATCTTGAAGCCACATTCAAAATAACCCTTGATGCCATTTTGAAGGCCGCTTTCAAACAAAAATTAGGCCATCTGGAATGACATTTTAAAACAATCATTAGGCCATCTTAAAGGCCACTATCAAACATTCATCAGGCCATCCTGAAGGAGTCATTCAAAACAACCCTTGAGGCAATTTTGAATGCCGCTTTCAAACAATCATTAGGTTATCTTGAAGATGGAATTCAAAATAGTCCTTGAGTCCATGTTGAAGGCCACATTCAGAATAGCCCTTCATTCCATTTTGAAGGCCGCTTTCAAACAATTATCAGGCCATCTTGAAAGCTACAATCAAAATAACCCTTGAGGTCATTTTGAAATACGCATCCAAACAATCATTAAGCCATCTTGAAGATCGCATTATAAATAGACCTTGACACCATTTTGAGGGCCACTTACAAACAATAATCAAGCTATCCTAAAGGTAACATTCAAAACAACCCATGAGGCTATTTTGAACAATGGTTTTAAACAATAAGCAGGTCATTCTAAAGGACACATTCAAAACAACATTTAAGGCCATTTTAAAGGCCGTTTTCAAACAATCAGCAGGCCCTCTTGAAAACCACATTCAACATAGCCCTTGAGGACATATTGAAGGCAGCATTCGGAATAGCCCTTGAAGCTATTTTGAAGACCACTTTCAAACAATTAGTAGGTCACCTTGAAGGCCACATTCAAAACAACTGTTGAGGCCATTTTAAAAGCCTCTCCTAAACAATTTCAAAGGCCGCTTGTAAACAATTATCAGCCTAGCTCAAAGGCCACATTCAAAACAACCCATGGGGCCATTTTGAAGGTTGCTTTCAAACAGTCATCAGTCCATCTTGAAGGCCACATTCACAATAGCCCTTGACACCATTTTTAGGGCACCTTTTCAAAAAATTATCATGCCATCTTAAAGGTCACATTCAAAACAATCCTCGAGGCCATTTTGAAAGACGTTTCCAAACAATCATCAAGTCATCTTGAAGACCGCATTCAAAATAGATCTTGAGGCCATTTTGAAGGTTGCTTTCAAACAATTATTAGGCCTTCCCAAAAGCCACAATCAAAACAACATTTGACGCTATTTTGAACGCCATTTTAAAAGAATCATTAGAACATCCAGAAGGTGACATTCCAAGCCACCATTGAGGCCATTTTGAAGTCTGCTTCCATACAATCATCCTTCCATCTTAAAGACTATATCCAATATAGCCCTTAAGGCCATGTTTAAGGCCTCATTAAGAATTTCTCTTGAGGCCATTTTGAAGGCTGCTTTCAAACAATTATCAGGCTATCATGAAGCCGCATTCAAAAGAATGGTTATGGCCATTTTGAAAGTTGATTGGAAACAATCATCAGGCCATCTTAAAGACTGTATTCAAAATAGCCCTAGAGGCCATTTTGAAATGGGCTTTCAAACAATTATCCAACCGTCTTGAAATCACATTTAGTAAAGCCCTTAAGCCCATTTAAAGACTACTTTCAAACAATTATCAGGACATCTCTAAGGCTGCATTCAAAACAACCCTTGAGGCCATTTTGGAGGGAGCTTTCAAATAATCTTTAGTTCATCTTAAAGGCCGCCTTCAAAACAGCCCTTGAGGCCATTTTGAAGGCCACTTTCAAACAATTAGCAGGCTATCTTGAAGCTACACTCAAATCAATGCTTGAGGTCATTTTGAAGATCGCTTTTAAGCAATAATTAGGCCATCTAATAGTCCATTTTTAGACAATCATTAGGCCATCTTGAAGGCCTCTATCAAACAATCATCAAGACATCCTGAAGGACACATTCAAAACAACCCTTAAGGCCATTTTGAATGCCGCTTTCAAACAATCATTAGGTCATCTTGAAGACCGAATTCAAAATAGTCCTTGAGGCCATATTGAAGGGCGCAATCAAAATATCCCTTAAGGCCATATTAAAGGCCTTTTTCAAAGAATTATAAAGCCATCTTGAAATCCCCATTCAAAATGACCCTTGAGTCCTTTTTGAATGCTACTTTCAAGCAATCATCAAGCCATCTTGAGGGCCACATTCAAAAAAGCCCTTAATGCAATTTTGAAGGTCATTTTCAAACAATTATTCGGTTATCCTGAAGGCTACATTCGAAATAACCATTATAGCCATTTTAAAAGCCGGTTTCAAACAATCATTAGGCCATCCCGAAGTCCACCTTCAAAATAACCCTTAAGGCCATTTTGAAGGCCATTTTTGAATGATCATCAGGCAATCTTGAGGACCGTATTCAAAATAATCCCTGTGGCCATATTGAAAGCCGCATTTAGAATAGCTCTTCAGGTCATTTTGAAGGCCGCTTTCAAACAATTATCAAGCCATCTTAAAAGAACGCATTCAAAATAGCCCTTGAGGCCAAGTTGAAGGCCGTATACAGAATAGCCCTTGAGGCCAATTTTAATAGCCTCTTTCAAACAATTATCAAGCCATCTTGCAGGCCAAATTCAAAATGATTGAAGAGGGCATTTTGAAAGCCGTTTCTAAACAGTCATCGGGCAAACTTGAACACTGCATTCAAAATAGCACTTGAGGCCATTTTGAAAGCCACTTTCATACCATTTCCTGGTCATCTTAAAGGTTGCAATTCAAATAGCCCTTGAAGCCATTTAGAATGCTACTTTTAAACAATAATCCGGCCATTTCTAATGTTGCACTCAAAATAACCCATGGAGCCATTTTGAAGGCCGCTTTCAAACAGTCATCAATCCATCTTGAAGGTCACATTTAGAATAGCCCTTGAGGCCATTTTGAAGGCTACTTTCAAACAATTATTAGCCCATCCTAAAGGCCACATTCAAAACAACCATTGACGCTATTTTGAATGCCATTTTCAAAGAATAATCAGGCCATCCAGAAGGTGGCATTCAAAACAACCCTTGAAGACATTTTAAAAGCCGCTCTTATACAATCATCTGGCCATCTTGAACACTGCATTCAAATTAGCCCTTGAGGCCATGTTTAAGGACATATTCAAAATAGCCCTTGAGGCCATTTTGAAGGCTATTTTCAAACAATTATCAGGCCATCTTGAAGGCCGCATTCAAAGGAACGCTTATGGATATTTTTAAAGCCAATTCCAAGCAATCATCAGGGCATCTTGAAGACCACATTTAGAATAGCCCTTAAGGCCATTTTGAAGACCGCTTTTAAACAATTATCAGGCCATCTTGAAGCCACATTCAAAACAACCCTCGAGGCCATTTTAAAGGTCACTTTCAAAAATTAATTAGACTATCTAGAAGGC
Source organism: Platanus orientalis (assembly GCA_025762735.1). NCBI lineage: Eukaryota > Viridiplantae > Streptophyta > Magnoliopsida > Proteales > Platanaceae > Platanus > Platanus orientalis. The sequence continues at coordinate 7,872 of JAOXJP010226400.1, read as the reverse complement.
CATTTTTAAACAATCATCAGGCCATCTTGAAGGCCACTCTCAAACAATCATCAGGCCGTCCTAAAGGCCATATTTAGAATAACCTTCGAGGCCATTTTGAATGCTGCTTTTAAACAATCATTAGGCCATCTTGAAGACCAAATTCAAAATAATCCTTGAGGCCATGTTGAAGGACGCATTCAGAATAGCCCTTCAAGCCATTTTAAAGGCCGTTTTCGAACCATCCTCAGGCAATCTTGAGGACCATATTCAAAATAACCCATGTGGCCATATTGAAAGCTGCATTTAGAATAGCTCTTGAGGTCATTTTGAAGGCCACTTTTAAGTAATAGCCCTTGAGGCCATTTGGAATGCTACTTTCAAACAATTATCCAGCCATTTCTAATGCCGCACTCAAAATAACCCATATGGCCATTTTGAAGGCCGCTTCCAAACAGTCATCAGTCCATCTTGAAGGTCACATTCAGAATAGCCCTTGAGGCCATTTTGAAGGCTGCTTTCAAACAATTATCAGGTCTTCCAGAAGGTGACATTCAAAACAACCCTTGAGGATATTTTGAAAGTTGCTTTCATACAATCATTTGACCATCTTCAAGACTACATTCAAAATAGCCCTTGAGGCCATGTTTAAGGCTGCATTCAGAATAGCCCTTGAGGCCATTTTGAAGGCTGCTTTCAAACAATTATTAGGCCATCTTGAAGGCCACATTCAAAGGAACGCTTATGGCTCTTTTAAAAGCCAATTCCAAACAATCATCAGGCCATCTTGAAGACCACATTTACAATAGCTCTTAAGGCTATTTTGAAATCCACTTTCAAATAATTATCCAGCTGTCTTGAAGGTCGCACTTAAAAAAGCCCTTGAGGCCATTTTGAAGACCGCTTTTAAACAATTATCGGGCCATCTCAAAGCCACATTTAAAACAACCCTCGAGACCATTTTGAAGGCTGCTTTCAAAAATTAATTAGACTATCTAGAAGGCCATTTTTAAATAATCATCAGGCCATCTTAAAGGCGACTATCAAACAATCATCAGGCCGTCCTGAAGGCCACATTTAGAACAACCTTCGAGGCCATTTTGAATGCCGCTTTCAAATAATCATTAGGCTATCTTGAAGACCAAATTCAAAATAATCCTTGAGGCCACGTTGAAGGATGCATTCAAAATAGCCCTTCAGGCCATTTTGAAGGCCATTTTTGAACGATCATCAGGCCATCTTGAGGACCATATTCAAAATAACCCCTGTGGCCATATTGAAAGCCGCATTTAGAATAGCTCTTGAGGTCATGCTGAAGGCCGTTTTTAAACAATTATCAGGCCATCTTGAAGAATGCATTTAAAATAGCCTTTAAGGCCATGTTGAAGAACGCATACAAGAATAGCCCTTGAGGCCAATTTTGACGGTCGCTTTCAAACAATTATCAAGCTATCTTGCAAGCCAAATTCAAAATGACCGAAGAGGGCATTTTGAAAGCCGCTTCCAAATAGTCATCGGGCAAACTTGTAGACCACATTCAAAATAGCACTCGAGGCCATTTTAAAGGCCTCTTTCATACCATTTTCTAGTCATCTTGAACGTTACAATTGACATAGCCTTTGAGGCCATTTGGATTGCTGCTTTCAAATAATTATCCAGCCATTTCTAATGCCGCACTAAAAATAACCCATATGGCCATTTTGAAGGCCGCTTTCAAATAGTCATTAGTCCATCTTGAAGGTCACATTCAGAATAGCCCTTGAGGCCATTTTGAAGGCTGCTTTCAAACAATTATCAGACAATCCTAAAGGCCACATTCAAAATAACCCTTGATGCTATTTTGAATGCCATTTTTAAAGAATAATCAGGCCATCCAGAAGCTAACATTCAAAACCACCCTTGAGGACATTTTTAAAACCTCTTTAATATAATCATCTGACAATCTTGAAGAGTAAATTCAAAATAGCCCTTGAGGCCATGTTTAAGGCCGCATTCAGAATAGCCCTTGAGGCCATTTTGAAGGTTGCTTTCAAATAACTATTAGGCCATCTTGAAGACCACATTCAAAGGAACTCTTGTGGTTATTTTAAAAGCCAATTCTAAACAATCATCAAGCCATCTTGAAGACCACATTCACAATAGCCCTTGAGACCATTTTGAAAATCCGCTTTCAAACAATTATCCAGCTGTCTTGAAGGTCGCATTTAAAAAAGCCCCTGAGGCCATATTAAAGACGGGTTTCAAACAATTATCAAGCCATCTTGAAGCCACATTTAAAACAACCCTCGAGGCCATTTTGAAGGTTGCTTTCAAAAATTAATTAGACTATCTAGAAGACCTTTTTTAAACAATCATCAGGCCATCTTTAAGGCCACTATCAAACTATCATCAGGCCATCCTGAAGGACACATTCAGAACAACCTTCGAGGCCATTTTGAATGCCGCTTTTAAACAATCATTAGGCCATCTTGAAGACCGAATTCAAAATAATCCTTGAGGCCATGTTGAAGGACGCATTCAGAATAGCCCTTGAGGTGATTTTGAAGTCGTTATTCATATAATTATCAGGCCATCTAAAAGACTGCATTCAAAACAACCCTTGAGTCCATTTTGAAGGCTGCTTTCAAACAATCATCAAGCCATCTTAAGGGTCATATTCAAAATAGCCATTGAGGAAATTTTAAAGGTTACTTTTAAACAAATATCAGGCCATCCAAAAGACCACATTCAAAACAACCATTGTGGCCATTTTGAAGGCCAATTTCAAACAATCATTAGACTTACCCGGAGGCCACATTCAAAATAACCCTTGAAGCCATTTTGATAGCCGCTTTCAAATGATCATCAGGCCATCATGAAGACCGTATTCAAAATAACCCTTGTGGCCATGTTAGACGCCGCATTCAAAATTGCCCTTTAGGCCATTATGAAGGCCATTTTCAAACAATTATCAGGCCATCTTTAAGACCGCATTCAAAATAGCCATTGAGGGCATGTTGAAGGCTGTATTTAGAATAGCCCTTGAGGCCATTTTGAAGGCCGCTTACAAACAATTATCAAGCCATCTTGTAAGCCACATTCAAAATGACCCTTGAGGCCTTTTTTTAATGCTGCTTCCAAGTAGTCATCAGGCTATCTTGAAGACCGTATTAAAAATAACCCTTGAGGCCATTTTAAAGGCCACTTTCATACCATTTTCCAGCCGTCTTAAAGGCTGCATTTAAAATGGCCCTTAAGCCATTTGGAACGCTACTTTTAACAATTAAAAGGCCATTTCTAATACCACATTCAAAACAACCCATGCGGCTATTTTAAAGCCCGCTTTCAAAAAGTCATCAGGACATCTTGAAAGTTGCATTCACAATAGCCCTTGAGGCAATTTTGAAGGCCACTTTCAAACAATTATCAAGACATCTTAAAGCCACATTCAAAACAACCCTTGAGGCCATTTTGAAGGCTCCTTTCAAACAATAATTAGGCCATCTAGATGGATGTTTTAAAACAATCATTAGGCCATCTTGAAGGCTGCTATCAGTCATTCAATAGGCCATCATGAATTACTCATTCAAAAAACCCTTGAGGCCATTTTGAAGGCCACTTTTAAACAATCATTAAGCAATCTTGAAGACCGAATTCAAAATAGTCCTTGAGTCCATGTTGAAGGTTGCATTCAGAATAGCCCTTGAGTCCATTTTGACAGCCGCTTTCAAACAATTATCAAGCCATTTTAAAGGCCACATTCAAAACAACCCTTGTGGCCATTTCAAAATTTGCATCCACATAATCATCAGGCCATCTTGAAGATCGCATTATAAATAGCCCTTGAGACCATTTTGAGGGCCACTTACAAACAATAATCAAGCCATCCTAAAGACAACATTCAAAACAACCCTTGGGGCTATTTTGAATAATGTTTTCAAACAATAATCAGGTCATCCTGAAGGACACATTCAAAACAACCCTTGAGGCCATTTTGAAGGCCGCTTTCAAACAATTATCAGGCCCTCTTGAAGACCACATTCAAAATAAACCTTGAGGACATATTGAAGACCGCATTTGGAATAACCCTTAAGGCTATTTTGAAGACCGCTTTCAAATAATTATTAGGCCATCTTGAAGGCTGCATTCAAAATAACAGTTGATGTCATTTTGAAAGACGCTTCCAAACAATTATCTGGCCGTCCTAAAGGCTACATTTAAAACATCCCATGAGGCCATTTTGAAGGCCGCTTGCAAACAATTATCAGCCTAGCTCAAGGCCACATTCGAAACAACCTATGTGGCCCTTTTGAAAGTTGCTTTCAAACAGTCATAAGTCCATCTTGAATGCCGCATTCACAATAGCCCTTGAGGCCATTTTAAGGGCATCTTTCAAAAAAGTATCATGCCATCTTGAAGGCAACATTCAAAACAACCCTTGAGGCCATTTTGAAAGACGCTTCCAAACAATCATTAAACCATCTTGAAGATCGCATTCAAAATAGATCTTAAAGCCATTTTGAAGGCCGCATTCAAACAATTATTAGGCCTTCTTGAAGGCCACATTCAAAACAACCCTTGACATTATTTTGAACATTGTTTTCAAAGAATCATCATGCCATCCAGAAGCTGACATTCAAAACCACCATTGAGGCCATTTTGTAGACCACGTCATACAATCATCCAGCCATCTTGAAGACTGCATTCAAAATACACCCTAAGGCCATTATGGAAATCTGTGTTCGAGAGGGGTTCAGATTCCCCCCTCCCGCCCGTGATTTTTGGGCCCACTATTCGGTGCATATTGCTAGTGTGTGAAATGTTGCTAACCCTTTTACTAGGGGATTAGGCTTTTCTTGGAGTCATCACCAACTCGAGGTTAACTGATGGAGTTGAACATTGGTTCTCCTCTTCGAGTGAAAAGGAGAAGTCCAAACCCAAAGGTCTAGGGGTTTTACTCTTAGTACTGGTCTGAGTTCTTAAGATTAAGGGTAAGTTGTTTAGTTACATTTAGGGAAGGTGTTAGGCACCCCAAATACCTGCCTTTTTAGGGTATCTTATCTCATTCATACATGTTTTAAATTACGCTAATGTTTATTATTGTTAAATGTACAATTATTGGTCCTGGACCACCCCCATGGTGTGATCATTACAGTTGAACCTGAGACATAGTCTCGAGCTACCTACATACCCGATCTTGTGGTTCATGTGTTTCTAGGGTTTTGTCAAGATCAAACTATATGTAATTCTAGGGGTTTGTTATGTATGCCAATCTTGGTAGTCAAGTATGTCTGACTATGAGAGTGATGTAGGGTAAATTCATTTTAAATTATTTGTATACTTACAGAGTACTCCACACTACTGCAAAATATAGATAAGTTAGCTAAATGGGGGCCAAAATTATGTTGTACTAATGTGCATGGCTTTGAGAACCTAACTGGGCTATAGCCAAGTCTCAAGGTCTTTGGGTCACGAACCATTACTACATGACCCTAAGGTAAGGTGAAGACTGTAAAAGGTTAGGACAGGTTGAAATGTAGTGAATGGGTAGGTTGACTCGACCTGGTCGCATTGACGTAACAGCTACGACTCAAGCGTTGTCTCCTAGGTAAAGTTTAGATATTTGATATACTTGGAGATCACAAGCGTATAGTCAATCCTACTATGATTGCAGGAAAGCTGAAAAAGGCATTTGCAATGAAGGGATTCCTAAGTATGTCTATAGAATGGATTGGTTTGAAGCTGGGTTTCATTTGGCCTTCACAGATCTAACACTTGAAATTCATCTTGACGCTTATAAACAGGGCCACAGAGGTGCCTAAGCACATGGATGAATTTTAAGATGTCAGTTACCTATGTATAGGTTTTAGAGAATGTCAAGGTTCACTGGGGTAGGTCCCAGATTCCAATGTCTATATTCTCTGTCAACGCTTGTTTTTTAGCAGGTTAAAAATCAGGTGTTGGGTATGGATAGTCTGCACTCTAGAGGGCATATCTCTCTCCACAAATTCTAAATTGATCATGGTCAGTCAATTTGGAAAGATAAGAGAGAGATCTTTCCAACCATATATAATAAGCCTATATTTGTCTAATGCCTGTTTATGATGTCAACACCTATTTTTTAACAAATTAAAAAACAAGCATTGGGTTTGGACAGTCTGTACTCCAGAGGGCATGTTTCTCTCCAAAAAATTCTAAATTGAGCATGGTCCATTAATTTGGAAATCTGAGAGAGAAATCTTTCAAACTATATATAATAAGGTTATACTTGTCTAATGCCTATTTTTCAAACTGACGCCTATTTGTGCTGTCAATGCCTAGCTTAAAAAACAGGTGTTGATATGGACAATCTTTATTCCGAATGGCATATCTCTCTCCTCAAAATTCTAGATTGAGTATGGTTGGTCAATTTGGAAAGATGAGAGATATTTCCAACCATATATAGTAAGTCTATACTTGTATGAAGCCTGTTTGTGCTGTCAACGCCTATTTTTTAAAACATTCTAAATTGAGTATGGTTGGTCAATTTGGAAAGATGAAAGATATTTCCAACCATATATAATAAGTCTATACTTGTATGAAGCCTGTTTGTGCTATCAACGCCTATTTTTTAACAGATTAAAAAATAGGCATTGGGTATGGACAGTTTGTAAATTAAGCATGGTTGATCAATTTGGAAAGCTAAGAGAGCTATTTCCAACCATATATAATAATCTTATACTTTTCTAATGCATGTTTGTCCATACACCTATTTTTCCAACGCCTGTTTTTTTAATTCCCTTAAAAAACAAGCTTGAGGCTAGGGACCAACATCCAGCAACCTAATTTTGGCCACTTGGACCCCTTAGGGGTATGAAAATTTTTTGAAATTTGACATGCTATCAAGAAATACATATATGAACAACATATAAAAACTTTTTCTTCATATCATGAATACAAAATTTAAACAAAAATCAACAAATATTCTTCAAAACTAGGTCTCAAAAGACCCATTTTTTTGGTCTGTTTGGGAGGTCATTTCAAGGCCTTTCACAGCTGATAAATTTATGAAATTAAATACAACATATCATGTACGTGTCTATCTAACATAGTAAAATTTGGACTCAAGTAGTCCTTTATAAAAATCATGCAAAAATCAACATGGAAAGCGGTAAAAAATGAAAGCAAGTAGAAGCTGTTAAGCCTCTACTGTGTAACCCGAATTAGAGCAGTGCTCTAGCATGAATTGGATAACATAACAATAATCAAAATTTACATATATTGAAGGGAGAGATGATTGAAGCATGGTTTTAGGCTTACTTAGCCTTGGGGTTAAAGGAACTTAAGTGTTTCCTCTTCTTTTTCGTCTTTTTCTCTCAACACTTGGGGGTTTTTTGTTGCTAACCATGTTGAACACAAATTTGGGGCTATTTATAGCTCCAAATTCATGCAATGGAGGGTGGATATTGGGGATAAGGATTGCTAGATGGAGGGCTAGGATTGAGTTTGGGTGAAGGGTTGAGATTGATTTGAGGGGAGGGGCATGGATAGGTGACATGACAATGTGGATCGTTTGATTAGGTTTGTGTTACTTCAATGGATGGTGAGATAAGGGGTGTGTTATTAAGGGTGGATGGGGAGGGACATATGGGTGCCATGGGAGATGCCCTTTGGCATGCTAAAGGTGCTTGATGGGGGGCTGTGGGAGACACTTTAGGGATTTGAAGTTCATCTCCCCAATCCTAGGGTGGACAGTGAGAGAGAGAATCAGAAGATTTTAATCCAAAGGTTTTCAAAAATGGGCTAAAGATAAGGATGCATTAAATGAAAAATATCTCATTTTTAGCTCATTTGAAATAATATCTGGTTTATGATTTTTTTGAATGCTTTCATTTTGAGCTCAAAATTCGGCCTAGTCAGTGTCAATTTTAGAAG
>JAOXJP010226399.1:0-11498 GCA_025762735.1 Platanus orientalis | reverse complement strand
CATATAACCCATGAACGGTTTCCAACAAAGTACACCTCGGATCAAAACAATTCAACCTATGTAGGGTTAATCATGAACCAAATCTCATTAAAACACCTCGTAACAAATCCAACAGATTAATACATGTAGGGCCTCTAACAAAACTAAAATCATGTAACTCATGTAGGGTCTCTACAAAACAGAAATCTCGTATGACCCATGTAGGGTCCCTAACAAAACTTAAATCTCAAATAGAAATGGTGGGCAACTAGTGTCGTCTTCACCTATTAATGTCATCTGGTGATTGAGTCCTGAACTGAAATGGGTCAATAGACCAATATAGCCGGCAAAAATCTCCCAGGGCATCAAGGGTTAGCCCGTAAAAATCCCACAGGGCATCAAAGGTTAGCCTACAAAAATCCCCTAAGGCATCAAAGGTGTGGGAAACTAGTGCCGTCTTCACCTATTAATGTCACCCAGTGATTGGGTCCAAAATAAAATCCTTGGAATCTAAACGGTACTTTGAAATCCATGCTTATGTAAATTAATATGTAATTGTATAAGGATATAATGCAATAGATGTCTGTGTAACGAAACTCATTTATGAAACCATATGAAGCTCATGCTTAAACCAAACGAAAAATAATAGCTCATACCCACACCAAAACCAAAAGCTTAGAATTCCTCTTTTAACTTTCCAAACCGACAATAGCATAAAAGTCCTAAACAAGTCATGTGGATGCAATGATACTAATATGAAATTCATCGGATCAAATGTAGGTGGAGACAATCAAGCGAGTAGCATAATAATAACATTAATGATTAACTATCATATGAAATAGAATAAACGAAAAAGTTTGAAGCTAATCAAATTAAGAAGAGACCACCAACTAATAATGATGATATGAATAGAAATCTCAAGTATAGGAAAACCAACACGAACTTAAAGTATAAAGAAAATTTTTCATTTTTTAAAATTTCACAAGAATCCAACCTTATTACAATCAATCATAGAGAAGAACTTAGGATTTCAATGAATCAATGGTGGTAGCGCAAAGAAATGGGTAAATCTTACATGAAACATGCCCAAATATGAATAAATCTAATGATACCCATATGAAATCCAAAATTTTCTATAAAAAAGCATTTCTACCAAGACATAATGAAAGAAATCACTCCATGAAATCAATAGAATCATCAAACATACATGAATCTAGCAACAAGTGATGAAAATCTGTGATATCACTCAAAATAACAATAAAAAATGGAGGAAAGTGCAAAAAATAGGAGAATAGATAAAACAACTTAGGAACTCACTAATCCTCCATGGATTTAGTTTTAAGATGAAGGAAAACTTACTAAACCTCAAAGACTTAACACACAAGTGATATAGAAAGCCAAATACCAACTAAAATGATGATTAAAGAAGAAGAAAATAGTGAAAGAATAAAGGAGTAGCACATCATGTATAAACACTTACTAAAACTCATGGATCTACAAATCAAGTGATGAAATATTGCAAAAATTCAAGGACTTCACCATCAAGTGATATAGAAATCAAAATACTAATCAAAACACAGGATAATCGTGAAGAAATTTGTAGGAGAACAAAGGAGTAGAACACCAAGTATGTAAACTCACTAAAATATCATAGATCTTCAAATCAAATGATGAGAACTTGCCAAACTTCACAGATTTAACAATCAAATGGTTAAGAAACTAAAATAAAAGTCATATTGAAGAATAGCCATGAAGAAAATGGTAGGAAATCAAAGAGAGTAGCATATCATGTATAAAAACTCACCAAAATTTATTCTCTTCCTTGTTTAAGCTCCAAATCCTTCCAAAACATCTTTCTCCTTTTATCTATCTTCTGTAAAATGATTGGGTTTAGTATAAATTTGATAAGGCAAGAAAATATAGAAAGAAAACAAGTTATCTCAACAGATAGGATTATAACCTACCAAATATGAGATCCCATATGTTTGGGTGACCAATGAGCAAGTGTCACATCAAAAATCACCATTTTGGGTAATATTTAACCCTTTTTATTTTTTAGTTTTTGAGTCCCCGAGCCCTTACCTTGATAGGTGAACCCTTAGACCCCCCTTATCTAGCACTCACCTTAATCGGCAAGTGCTCGGGCACCCCCTCGGCGAGCGATCACCTCAACAAATGAACCCTCGGCCTGAGAAACCAGAAAGTCCCCAGGTTTTTCAACAAAAACCACTGTGGGAAAAATGGCAGTAGCTTTCTCTAGAAAATTCAAAATTGAGCACTGTTTATTAGGTTGGAAACTAGACTCAGAGACCTTTTTAAAAAGGTATTAATCACACCCTAGTTTACTCAGGATTGATGTCAGTGGTCGTAGGAAGTTACCCCAAATATGTAGGCTTATCAATACAGACACATCGTGGTGAAATGACCATAAATTCTTTTAGAAAACTCATAATTGCACACCGTTTGTTTTTATGGAAAGTGTACTCCTAGATATTTTCATTAAGGTATGAAATGAGTACCAATTATCTTAGGATTTGTGCTAGTGGGCCTACGAAGGTACCCCAAATGTAAAGTTGGGATAATTTTCGAACTTGACAGGTTCAAGGCCCAACTTGGGTTTTACACTTTTAACTTGGTCCAATGAGTTTCTAAACCATTGTATGGCCTATTTAAACATGTGAAAGGATAATTTTACTCTTCTGGAGTAAAATTATAGTTTTGCCTTTTTTATACAAAGTGTATCATTACACCAGGTCTATGGTACAACACCCACAAACCGAAACAAAATATCATTTTATTCACAAATATATATATATATATATTACACTATAGTTTAGGCCGGGCCAAACCATTCAAGCTGAACTAAGGCCAGCCTAAACTTGGCTTAGCCCGAAATATAGTAATCCTGATCCACTTAAACATTGGACCAAATAGTTCAGGCTTTAAGCCAGCCATGCCCATTTGTAGCCCTAGACATAATGACAAGTTATTTGCATTTCCATTAACTGATTGAGTTATTATAGCCCTCCCAAGGCCTATGAATAGATATTTACTCATGGATTTACATTTTCTACTTTTTTGTGGGGGGTGGGGGATATTGGTTAATACTCATGGATTTACTATGCGATGGAGCTTGTGACTGTCTTGTTACCCTTTATATTATATACTAGCAATTGAACCCGTGTGGAATCGCATGGGTAGATACTATTTATTTATTTGCAGTTAGTTCGTGTTCGTTTAAAATATGCATTTTTCAACAAATGCATATAAAAACGGGGAAAGTATAAGTAATATGAGAATAAAAAACATTAAGTTCATTTTTCAGCTAAGCTACCTTCTACTGGAACCCATTGAATGAATAGACCCAACACTAATCCATATGTATGTTTAACTTTATTCATAACTTATGACTTAAACAAATAATTTACCTACAAATAAATAACTATTTTTTTGTCAAAGAAGTTGATTTTGAGTTAAGTTGGACGTTTGGTTTGCATATTTGATAAGTAATTGCTTTGATGACATAAGTCAAAATATGCGTTTGGTTTGCACTAATAAAGGTTATTTCTAATTTTATAATATATAATATATAAAGTTTATGTACGTATGTATTATCTTTCTACATTCTTTTTACAAGCTTTAATGTAAGTTCTTTTCTCAATGACAATGGGTGTACAAACCCCACGGCTTTGCTTTGAGATCACCACAAAAACCTACAATTTGGATATGATCCACATCCCTTAATTTGTACATAAAGAGACTGTAAGCAAGGAAATACCTTTAGTTGAACTGGAAAGGATAGACTCATATTAATCCAGATACAAAGAAGGTAAAACATGCTTACTAACTCAGTTGAATTTTGTTTAAAATTATCCTTATAACTGGATTAAAGTGATTAGCAAGCTTGATGGATTGCTACCAAAATAAGCATATGGACTATTTGTAAAATATAAAGAAAACCTATTAATACAAATGCTATAAACTTTGGACCCTATGCATAGGTTTTTATTTGTAAAAAGACAAGAATATTGATGAATTTATGAAGTACCTAATTAGAGAAGAAAGGAATAAGTTGATAAGCAGAAAATCCGATAAGTACCTAATTATGTATCAATTTTTTTCCTGTCTGTGTGATGAGGGAGGGAGGTAAGCTAACTAGAGATGAGAGAAAAGGAGTGTAGAGAGATCAAAATCCAATTCAAACAAATTGATTCCAAAATATATACATTGTGAGAAATAATAGAAAAAGGAATTATAGGTTAGCAATTGTTATACCAACAATGTACATCAAGCATCCATTGTATGACACCTTAATGCACCAAGTTGAAAATACTCATATTAAGCTAGTACTCAGTTTTAAACAATAGGTGCATATCTGATTCTGAATAGAACCTACAAAACATCAAGAGCAATGAAGAACTAGTTCAAAATCAGTAATCATTTATTCCTTTCTTATATTGTGCCAATTAATCTTTGGTCATCTGACCTAAGATTAAATTTTCTCATATCTATTTTACCCTAATATGGCCCAAATGTGCACGAGTTATGTACATGGTTGCTTGTACTTGTATTATATACTTATGATGGCATGTAGAGGACTATACCACAAAAAATAGACAAACATATAAGCATCTAAAGTTGGAATTATGCACTCAATTATGGCTCTCTGTCGTGCCCCGGATCCAACCTTTTGCCAAATGCCAACGCATGGCATTTGGGAACGAGAAATAGTACAATACCTTATGTACCACTTAAAATAAAAATGACTCCTTGGTCCTCAATAAAATTTTTGGCAACCCCTCCCCGTAAATAGGTCCCATGGGGGTAAGAACCCCATATCAACAAGGGGAAACCTGATAGAATACAGTAAAAACACTCCAAAAGTGTATATGTGTGTGTGTGTGTGTGTGTGTGTGTGTGTGTGTGTGTGTACATCATTGAGAATGTTGTCCACATGATAGTTCTTCATCATCACATACCCACAAAGTATATGTATAAGGGCCATAACTATACATGAGCATATACAAAAATAGATAATATCTAAAATATACAAAATGGTAGGATCCACAGAGCCCTCTAAACCCTTTAACTATACCAAAATGTATGGACCCTGCCTTTATCGGATACCTGAACGCCCGACTGCATAGTCCTCGGATCCGGGTCAGTTATCTGCACTGCAACAAGTGGCGTGTCCTCTGTGAGGTGTTGATTTTTAGGTCACCTATACATGCCCGGTAAGTAAACCACCATTTTACAATTTATAGCACACATACACCTACAATATCCATGCAAACATCATCAAGTAAATATAAATTGCAGCCAACAGATATCAAATAAGAATGGGATCAACATGCTAAAATAAATCTCATGTATGACAACAAGAGTGAATATAATACTCGCATAAAAGCAGGATCATACGAATCAATAACCCAATATAAGAATAAATCGCTATCAACAAGTAAATCGAAGGCACCGAAGGAAACAAACAACTTTATAACATGCTAAGATGTGATGCTTCTACAGGAATGCATACATACAAACCTCTTGCACCCATGGTGCATCAAAGGATATTGTAGCCATATCTCTCTAAATTCTAACATTTTCCATAAGCATCGTAAATAAAGTGCAGAACATTTAGCCTCACATTAGGCTCTAAATGATATAAAAAATATCCAACCTTTTCTAGGCTCAATTGAATAGATATAAATAGTCTAATCTCTCATAAATAAGAATAATGCATATAAATAACCATTTGACTCGACAATAACATTCCTGTAATCCTCATATATAAAGGAATATGCCTCGTAGTGGGCATCTGTAGAATAATATCACCATCCACACACTAACCTAGTAGAACATATAATACTGGTCCTAGATCCCGCCTAGCAATCTTCCTAATAGGATAGTCGCGTCAGCAGCTCCGGACTGATCAAATCTAGAGACCCCTTTCACGTCTTGATACGCTGGAACATGCTCTATGACCCCCATGAACCTAACCTAGTGATCTCCCCCTTGAGTAACGTCTGCGGCTCGGGGTCGCCATGCCTGAGGGCTCCTTCTGCATCTCAATATGCAGAGATAGCTAGTACCAAGTGCGTCCACCTGACTATCACCCAAACAAACCTAGCCATAGAGGCAGCTCCGAATCTCATATCTGGGGGTCCCTTCCACATCTCGATATGTGGGAACACATAAATTAAATCATCATAATGTATTAACCGATGTAAAGATGATTGGTCATAGAATATGCCCATCATATAAAAATAGTATCATCCGTTAAAACTTATGCACTTACAATATTTTTTTTAAGCATTCAAATTTTCATCAGCTCAGGTCAAGCACCAAAACACACCAACTATCTCACCAGAAGTCGTCCATGGATCATGCTTACAAATTATTAAGATATTTATACATGTGTTCATTGGAAAACAACTCAGATAAAATATGCATATTGTGTATAACAATTCCATAGTTAATGCTGGTAGTAAAATAGAGTAGTTAACTACAAATGGCAGCCCGTATTGTTTCCAGATATCACCCATAAGAGAAAATAAAATATCATTCAATTATTCACAAGTTAGATTCAAGGATAAACATTTACAACATGTTATATAAATGTAGAAACTCTCTCTCTCTCTCTCTCTCTATATATATATATATATATATATATTGATAATGTGACGAGCTGAGGACTCTACTAAAAGAATGAATCAAGCATAAAGGTTTTATATATATAAAAAAATCATACATATGTCTAAAGTTGGATGTTTTAGGAAGGTCAATGTAGCATAATTAATTATATAAAATGATTATGGATAACACTTCTAGGAGCTTCTTTTGATGCTAATGTTTGATTCCCCTTTAATTGATATCAATGTTCAATATCTGAATCATTTATCAAAAAAGTGAAGAAAAAGGGACATGCTCAAAAAAACTGGGCCTCATTGATACTAGAGTCTTAATTGCCCTATGCCTTTTTCTCCCCTATGTACTGAATGTGCACCCAGAATTATTAAATGAAATTACCATGTTATAGGAATCACGAGGCTACAATTTTGGATATTTTCATGCTTATGATGAAATCCAAATTGTAACAGTGTGCATAACTTTTTGATTATATACATTGTGGGTCTCCCTCACGACATGTATACCTAAACACTTGAAGTCTTCATCAACTAGCACACAGGGCAGACATCAATAAAACCCTCCCAATCCTTACACAAGCACAAATGCCTACAAGGCCACAACAAGATGGAGACCTCATTAGACTTGCATGATCAACAAGTTATTTGCTCCTTCAAACCTTGGTGATTCCTCAAGGCAGAATTTTCAGGCCCAACTAGAATGTTGAGACTGTTATGGTCAATGTAAGAGGATGCTGCATCATCAACCTCACTATTCTTACAACCTTCCTTCCCCTATTCAACACCTTATGCAATCGCCTGCTTGAGGTTGCTCTTCAGGACGTTGACCATTGACTCATTGTACTTTGCTTTATAGTGCTAGGACTGAGCTTCCATGGCCACCTGCTTTATTCTCTCAACTAGTTCCATGTTCTTTCTATTCATATTGTATATCTCAAGTTCTTTCTCTTGTAGCTTACTGCCAACTCCTTTCTCGATGATAGTTAGGAAAGAAGCCATGCGTCTTTGCATCATCTCCCTTACTACCTTTGCTAAATGTTATTAAATTATTTTCTCAATGAGGGAATGGAATTGCATGTGACCTAAGGCCTCACTCTCTTAGCGGCCAGTTGCAAGGCACTATTAGTTGTTAGTAGGTAAAGGAAAGATTTTGAATTTTGTGATTTGAACTTAAGGTTTTTTTTTTTCCAGAAATTGAATGTTTCTATCATTTTCCTTGCTGGGAAAGTTCTAATAGCAGAGAAAAGCAAAGTTTTGATCATCAGAGGGATCGGCTACATCAAGAAACACAGTCTTTGATCCAGTAAAGGGGAGCTTATTGAGAGCTTTAAGAATGCTAGCTTCAAAGACGACACTGATTGTTACCACTATTTATAGAGATGACACCAATCGGTTTGGGTAATAGTGCTCCTAAATCAATAGATCGACCTTTTTGAGCCCATACAAAAGTAAAATGATAGGAAATGAAAAGGTTTACATGGAACATGTGCAAGTTGCATGTGCCATGTTCATTGTTTCCATAAAAAAGAACACATAACACCGAGTCAACTTATTTAATAATCACTTGGACATAGCTTCAAAATAAGTAGATTTTTAATCTCTCCAACTTTTAACTTATGTATAAGTAACTTATGATGTTGCTTACCAAACATAAGTTTATCCAAGCACTACCTAAGAAAAATAAGCAAAGAGTGGTATCAAAGTTGGATCTTGGAAAAAGAGCCATGGCATATATAACCCATATGGATTTGTGTTGGGTCCCTTCACTCAATGGCTTCCAGTAGAAGATAGCTTAGCTGGAAAATGAACTTAAATGGATGATATGAAACATCAACTCACTTTTTTAACAATGTGATGTAGTTGATAAAGGTATTACTCCTACCTTAAATGGTATGATGAAAAAGAGATTATCAAAGCATTCATTCAGTACTTCAACTCAATTTTTTCATCCAATCATCCCAACCCTATTGATCAAGATCTCACATTGGCTGACACAAACCAATCACAATAGAGAAAAATGAGCATCTAGAGGCTATTCCAAGCATGAAAGAAATCAATGAGGCTTTAAACTCTATGGCTCCCCTCAAAGCTTTAGGACCAGATGGAATCCCCACCACGTTTTACCATAAATTCCAGGATATTACAGGTAATGACCTAGTCAAGCTTGTTCAACTGGCTTTCAGAGATTGCTTTATTCTAGAGGAGATCAACAAAAATTACATTGCTTTTATGCCCAAAAAAATATGTGGTAGATAATCCTTTTTATTATGGGCCAATCTCCCTATGCAATGTCATATACAAATTGATTTCCAAGATCATTGTCAAACGTATCAGTCTTCTTCTCAATAGGTTAATCTCACCTATCCAAGGTGCATTTGTTCCTGGGCGACAAATTATAGATTACATCATTATTGCTTGAAAAAATTTCCACTTTATGAAATCTATGAGAGGGAAAAATGGAGGATTTGCCTTGAAGTTAGATATAGCAAAAGCATATGACAGATTGGAATGAGATTTCATCAATGTTGTTCTAAAGGGGTTTGTATTCTGGAACAAAACTCATGATCTGATCATGTTAAGAATAAGAGGAACAAAATTTTATATTCTCATTAACAGGAACCCAAAAAGAAGCATCCATCCATCTCGTGGAATTAGACAATGTTACCTGCTCTCTTTATACATTTTATACTATGTGCTGAAATGTTATATTGTTTGATAAACAATAAGATCGATCAAAGAAATTATAAAGACATTAAAAATCAACATGTATGCACTAAAAAACTCTCAATTAATGTTTGATGACGATTTACTTCTATTTGGAATATCTAATATGTAGGAGGTTGGAAATCTCAAATTCACCTTGGAAACAAACAAGAAATGGTTCGTCAAAAGGTGAATTTTGCAAAGCCTACATTATTTTTTAGAAGAAATGTCAAAGAATAAAGGAAGTCATAGTTTAATTTTTTGGGGTTCAACGTATGGGAGGATAAAAAATATACCTTAGAAAACTACTTCTACAGAAGGATACTAGAAAGGACACTTATAACTTCCCGCTAAAAAAATACCAAACTAAATTGAAAGGATGGAAAACCAAACTCATGTCCCATGCTAAAGAACAACTTTGATCAAATCAATGTTGGATTATATTCCAAGCTATGACATGGCCATGAACATCATCCCTAAAGTCATTTGTAAAAAAATCAATAGTCTTCAAAAGGACTTTTGGTGGGGGAAAGAAGAAGGCAAAAGTAAGTTGTATCTGAAAGCTTGGAATACCTTTCATGAAGAGAAAAAAGGAGAGAATAAGGGACTTGGAATAAGAGAGATGGAAGCTATCAACAATGCATTCATAGCCAAATTGGGATGGAGATTTATAAATAATCCATATGATACTTGGGTCAAACTTCTTAAGGCAAGATACATGAAAAATTCTACCTCCTGGGAGACAAAACAATCTACATCAATTTCATCCACATGGAAAACCATTCTAAATATTGAGGAACTTCTCAAAGAAGGGAGCTATTGGTCAATAGCAAGTGGTCATAACATCAATATCTGGGAAAACCCATGGATCCCTAGTATTCCATCTTATAGAGTCCATGACAATTTCGCTAGATCCCACAAAAAGAAAGTAGCTAAGCTTATAGACTAAACAAATTGCAAATGGAGGACGGATATACTAGAGGAGATTTTTCCCATACATGTGGTGGAAGCTATACAAAAAAATCCACCTGAGTGAAGTGGAAAGGTATGAGAATGACAATCTCATCTAGACCCTGACCCCTTCAGGTGTCATTTATTCCAAATCAACATACACTCAATTTAACAAGATAAATGCCTCATCCTCCTCCATAATGGATGTGATTTATGGTAAAATTTGCAAGGCATTATGGAAAATTAAAAGCATCCCTCCAAGGGTTGTAATCTTCATTTGGAGATGCTTACATAATGTCATAGCACTGAAGGGCAATATTTTTAAATTTATTAGCTCGAATGATCCATTATGTCCTCTTTGTGAGAAAGATAGGGAAACAATTGACCACATGTTCTTCTATTACGGATTTTCACAATCAATTTGGTTTGGGTCCACTTTGGGACTTAGAATCTGTGAAAACAATGTATCTTTTAAGGATTGGATGGGAGAATGGTGCTCTTTGCTGACTAACACATATGCTTTTAATAGGGGTGTTCTTATTATTTGGTTTAGTTGGACGACCAGAAATGGTAAAACATTCAATGGAATCCCCCCTTCAGCTAGCAATGTCATCCAAAAAGCACCAAGGATGTTTAATGAATATCATCTTATACTCAATAATTCAATTGGAAGTGAACCGAATGGAGAAGGTTAACCTAGTCCAAACAATGGTTTTTTGTTACCCAATTAGTCCGCTCCACCACAAGGCCATATCAAAATAAATGTGGATGGAGCCACTAGACCAATTAGAATTGCAACGTCCATTGCTAGGATCAAAGGGGCACACCTATTGAAGGTTCATCCAAAATCATTATTGGAGGTACATCGGATGAAATTGAAGCATGAGGATTCTTGCTAGGAATACAACTAGTTGTAAAGCTTCAAGCTAGGGGATTCATTGTTGAAGGAGATTGCCAAACGATTACCAAGCTTCTTTTGGAGAAGACAATCAAATCACCATGGTAAATTACAAAAATTATTCAAGAATGTTAGAGTCTTCTAATACCAACAATTGCAACTTCGTTTGTTCAAAGGAGTTGTAGTCATCTAATACCAACTATTGCAATTTCATTTGTTAGAAGGAGCTGTAAAAAAGTGACTCACCATATGGCCTCAACCATAGCTAAGGAACAAGTGGGGGGCTCTTAGAATTCTAAGTCATTTGATGAAGAGTTGAAATC
>JAOXJP010226398.1:0-11498 GCA_025762735.1 Platanus orientalis | reverse complement strand
TATGAGTTCCAAGCTTCAAGGAATTCTTGGTATTAATGCAAGCTACTTTCTGTTGAAGAGACCTAATACTCTTAAGTATTTGAGAAAAATCCATAGTGAGTACTACTTGAGGAATGACAGTTTTAAAGCTAGTGGCTGATTGAAACTTGAGTTGGAGGGGTATCTTGAATACTGTTACAACTATTTGACTGATAAAGGTTCTTCTACACATCCTTCTACTTGTTAGTTTGCTGCTGATCTCACTCCAAGTGTCTTCTCTCAACACCTAGATTTATAAGTACTGGGATTTTCATTGTAACCTGCTGCCAGCATCACCATCCCATACATATAGTCCCTAGCATCAGTCCCATCTTAGCCTAATATTTTTTTTAACTTCTTGCATACACACTTGCGGTATTGTGTCTTTCATTATTGGTCTATTAATTACTGAGTGAGTGTTATTTAATTTTGCTTGCTTAATCCCTACTTTTCATTGTTTTATTTGGCCTTATCTTGTTTGGTTTTATTTAAATAATTACTTAATCTCTTTTCTTTATACTTTCAAAGCAATTGGTAGAATAAGAATCTAGTTTATAGTGTCATTTGTTTGAAACTGTTGCCTCGTGGGTCTCTTGATTGTCTTGACATGTATATTACATTAATGCATAAGATATGTAAGAAAAATGAAACTGTGTATGAGAAAGGTAAAGTTATAAATCATGTAAAGAAAAAAAAGTATCTATGTAAAGAAATGAAAATTTTTAAGTTCACAAGTAAGAAGAAGTCTATAAGCTATATAAGAAAATAAAGTACCATGAAAAGGAAAGAAAATACGTAAGCTACTAATGAAAATAAAGTCCTTAATATGAGCAAGAAAAGAAAATATCAAGAAAAAAGTAAAATCACATACTTTTTAGAAAGAAAATCAAAGTCTATAAGATATGTATGAAAAGAAGAATATGTAGTTTTAAGAAAATGATAAGTAAATACTAAAAGAATAACAATGAAAGCTATTTAAAGCGATAAGTGAAATTTGATAAAGTGATAAGTAGTGAAGGAACCTAGGGAATGAAAATGCTAAGGATAATAACAGGTAGGAGAAAATGAACTATGTTAAATAAGGTGAATGATAAAAGTTTATGAAAGTTATAATGTAAACAATAAATGTTAAGGTAACTATGATTTGTTAGAATATAAATTGATTTATATATGCTTCACCATACCAATTGTCTTGTTATAGCTACTAAATGCTTAAAAATGATACAAGTTTACCTTGAAGTAGTTTACCTATGCTTATTCTTGTTGGTAACATGTAGGCCATGCATGAAAACCGTTAGAAAATGTTTGTCATGATCATACTAATTACCCCTATCATGATATGTTTGGGAAATGCTTACCATGTCATCGTATACTTATATTACCTTGCATATCCTCTTGCACATATAGTAGAAGAATGCCATGTATAAGTAGAAACATGTATATTGCCATGTGTAGAGATTATAATAATGTTATGTATAAATAAAATCATATGTATTCCTATGTATAGTTCCTACATGATGGACCATGATGATGAGTGTATAGACCTTGTGATGACTAGTAGATGATGTATGTACACTAGTATATATCTACACGCTAAAAATTGGTATGTAATCTATATGGACATATATTTAGTATTTTTATATTAAAAGATTCTTTTTTTTTTCATCTGGTTCTGTAGTAGGTTTTATATACCTACTTATGAGCCATGGATTTTACCCATTCATACTATTTTTCAGGTGTGATTTAGTATAGGTGCGCCGTTTGGAGTACCTTGAGGTCGATAGGAAGGCATGTGAAAAATGCTTTTCTTTCTTATTAGTTTCACTTTTTTTAGACTCTACATTTTGTATTAGACCTTCATTTTGGGTTGTATTAAATTCAACATTATGTACTTAAGATTTACAGTTTCATGTATAGGTTGTAGTGATGGAAGGTCAGTTTTATAGATGATACACGTTTATGGTTTATTTCCGCTACACCTTTAATATTATGGTTAGATGTGATAGTTTATTATTCCGCTATTTATGTTGTTTTAAGGTTTAAGGTTAAGTATTCCATGAATATTACAGGTTTAGGTAAAATGCTTATATTTATAACCAAGTTTGTATGGATCCGGTTTAGTAATAACCTAAATTCACGTCTAAATAAGGTTATGAAATTTGGAGTCATTACAGGAGAAGCTAGGAAACAACAAACACATCTTTAGCCTCCCATTTTAGAAACTGAGGATCTGAAAGGGCAGAGGTGCTTTCAATAATATATCCCGATTTGCCACGGCTAAGGATGGACCATCGAACAGACTAGTTCCACACCAAGTAATTGGTGCTATTAAACTTCACTGTAGTAATAAGAGTAATAAAGTGATCATGGCTTGTAGGGACGTGGCCATGACTGGGAGCCGAAACGGTCATTAGAGGAGAGGAATCGATCTGACTATACTTGGACATGGCAGCTTGAAGAATGCACACTGCAATAATGGCAACATGAGATCACAACGAGAAATCAAAGCCCACAAATCATAGAGAATAGCCTAAGAAAGGAAGAAGTACATGGCTATATTGTCGGCAAGCACTACAAAACACTGCACACACCACCTAAGAGACAAAAGACACCAACAAAAGAGTGATAGGGGGCAGAAATAACCCATGTCCTAAAAAAAATACACAACAGAGGGAAGCACGAGCTATAGCGACATATGAAGCTAAAAAATAGTTAAGAACAATGTAGAGGGCAATACGATGGAGGGAAACCACAAATCAAAGACCAAATAACAATTAACTTCAATCAGAAGTTGAAAAACATATAGGAAATTGCAAAAAACGAACTTGACGTTAACAAGAAAGGGAGAAATCGCACGTATCTTTCTCAAAATCCATCAAACTTGATGAGATTTGTTTCTAAGGTAACAAATGACCAGTCCATTACCAATCTACGATAGAACAAACCACTGAGGAGGTCGGATTAACGAGATTTGTCAGATATGGGCGGATGAGAAGAAAATCAAAGAAAAATCCATAACTTCCTCAAAACAGCTCCAAATCAACTCAAACGTGACATTGTAAATCCCTAAAAATAAAAATGACCGGAGAAGGGAAGTTTCACATACTGGCAACCCCAACTGACGTTAACCTTGCGGACGCTGAAGTCAGCACACCCCTGACGCTAGCAATTCAGGAAAAATGAGGTTTTGAGTGTAGTGTGGTTGGCTCTGATATCAAGTAGATTTATGTAGAGAGATGTACTTGATAGTTAGGGTTTGTAGAAGAAGAAGATGGGAAATCGTATGAGTGTGTATTCTCTACACTCATACAAATGAATATATTATTAAAAAGGATACTAAAGCCATTACATAGAATGTTCACAAGTATACTACTCATAGAAAATGTACCCAAATACCCTTACATATTGTGCCCATATACACTCATATACATCAACACTTTCCCCCACAATCAAAATGATTTTTGGGAAGAGCTTTACAATGTTAGACGAAGATGGTTAGGGCCTTGAGTGGTTGGAGGAGACTTCAATGTCATTAGATTTTCTCATAAAAGAATAGACTGAATCGTATTACCAGAACTATGCGAGACTTTTGGGCTTTTGTGAACCAATGTTCCCTTTGGATTGTCCCTTGTCAAATACAAAATTCACTTGGACAAATGGACAAGATCATTCTATCCTTTTTCGTTTGGATAGATTCCTTGTTTCCAATTGTTGGGAAGACTACTCCCCACACTTCATATAGGAGGCTATCCCAAAAATTGTCTTTGATCATTGGCCCATCTTAGATTTGAAAACATATGATTCTCCATTGGTCCTTTAAAGACTGTGTTGGTAAGTGGTGGAATATGTGTGAGGTGGCTGGTTGGAAAGACTTTAAGTTCACGAGGAAGGTTTAATATGTCAAAAAGAATGTTATTAAATGAAATAAGGATAACTTTGGGAGACAAAATGATAAGAAAAGAAAAATATGGGATGAAATCCATTTGTTATATTAGAAATTGGAGGAAGAAGATCAACTCCCTATGGATTTGGTTAACAGACGTAAAGAACTCCTATCAAACATGGAAGTGGTGCTAAGGCATGAAGAAATACATTAGAGCTAGAAAGCCAAGTGTAAATGGCTAAAAGATGGTGACAGGAATTCCAAAATTCTCCACAAGGATACAAATGGGGAAAAAGAAGAAGAAAAAGTGTAATTTCTAGACAATGTATTCAAGGTGTGGAGGTGGAGGATTTTGGTAGAATTAAGGATGAAATAGTCATGTTCTTTTCCAACTTGTATGCTAAGGAGGTGGGGATAGACCCATCATTGAAAACTTATTCTTTGACTTAGATAGGGACTTGGCAAGAGTTCTTGAGGCATTTTTTTTTCCGAGGAAGAAGTAAGATGTTATTTTTAACATGGAAGAAAATAAATTTACTGGGCCCAATGGTTTCTCGATACTATTTTTCAAGAATGTTGGGATGTTCTTAAAGATGATTTGATGGAAGTGTTTGCAGAATTCTTTGAAAGGGGAACTATTAACAAGGGGATCAATGTCATATTCATTGTTCTCATTACCAAGGAGGGGGCTATGGATCTCTAAGAATTTTGTCCCATAAGTCTTTTTAGTAGTCTCTACAAAATCATTTTCAAAGTTTTATCAATAAGTGCGTGGAGTTATTGATAAGCTATTTTCTAATGCCCAAGGAGTTTTTGTAATGGGTAGGCAAATCATGGATGGTATTCTCATTGCCGACAAATGTGAAGATGTTAAAAGATAATCCAAGACATCGGGTTTGGTTTGTAAAATTGATTTAGAAAAAGCCTATGGCTGGATTGATTGGGATTTCCTTTAGCGGGGTCTTGGAAAAAAAAAGGTCTTGGAGCCAAATGGATTGGATCATCCACATTTCTCCATAATGCTTAATGGAACATCAAAACCTTTCTTTAGTTCTTCTTAAGGCAAGATGATCCCTTATCCCCTTTTTTATTCACCCTTGTAGTGGATTATTTTAGTGCATTGATGTCTAAAGCTATATCTTGCTCACTAATCGAGGAGCTTCCTATTGGAGGCGATGGATTTTCTATCACATTTACAATTTGTAGATGACACTATTTGCTTTATAAAAACTGAGGAAAAATAGATGATGTGCTTAAAATAAACATTGTTAATCTTTGAGACCCTTTTCAGAGTTGATGAAAGGGACCTGGCTAAACTTGCAAGAATATTTGGTTGTAAAATGGAATCTTGGGCTTTGAAATACTTAAGCCTCCCTTCGGGAGGTCATCCTAAATTTTGCTCCTTTTGGGATCTTATGGTGGAGAGGGTTAAAAAAAATGGCATGTTGGAAAAAGTCGTACATATTTTTAGGTGGAAGGATGACACTAATTAGAGTGGAAATGTCTAGTTTACCATATGTCGTTGTTCAAGATGCCCAACAAGATCATTCATTTGTTGGAGAAGAGTCAGATGGATCTTTTATGAGAGGGTGGAATGGAAAAGAAGAATCTGATGCGGACATAATTAAGATGTTATTGTATGTGCCAATCCATAAGAGGACCAAGTACAAATTATATGTGCAACATAGGTAATTAGAGTCCTTTAGGTGGGTGGGATATAAATGTAATATGGGCCTTTTGTGCCATGGGTTTTGTTGGGTTTTTAGTAGAGTGTATCTCTTTATAATAAGGCTAAAAAGCCAATGTTAAGTTGAGTATTTGAGTAGGGGTCAATAGTAACAATGTTTTTGTCCTTTTGTGGGCTGGGCTGCCAAAGTTGAAAACATCGACCCACACTTAGCTGGTTGACAGCCTTTCTTTAGAGGGTTTTTGAAGTCTTAAATTTAGGGAAACTTAGTTTTTAGAAGTCATTGGTTTTTGGGAATCCCAAGTTTAGGTATTTAGAAGTTGCTGAATTAGGAAAGTATCTATTTTATTGAGCCTTGTAAGCTTATTGAAAAGCATCCCTAAACATGAATTAAATCAGTGAATATGAATTAAGTTTTTAAATTGACCTTGGCCCTATTGGGCGTGGCCTTCTCTCCTAGGGTGTTGAATCTCTATCCCTCTCTTTTGTGGGGTTGTTGCCGTAGGCTCCCCTATCTATCCTCCTTCTCTTCTTTTTGGTGCAGCCATTGGCTCCCTTAGGGTTTACCCTAGCTCTCCCCCCTCCTATATCTTCTATCTAATACTTGTTCTTCTGTCATCTCCCTCCTCTCTTAAACTCGTACTGCATCTCTTATTCCTTGTCATATTCTCCCCATATTATAAGACTTCTAATTGTTGGAGTTCATAAATGATCAGCAGCACACATAGAAGCACACGAGATCAGGGTATTCTGTTCCTTATAAAATCAGGTTTTGTACGTCTTTTCACTCTTTATATTCAAATCTTTAAACTCCTAAATCCCTCTATTAAAGTTCTGTTTCTTTGAGCTTTATTAATAGACCATTGTTCCTCTTCAACAGAATTTTCAAGGTCTATAAAACCTTCAAATCGCCCCTCTAGTTCTTCCCTTTTTCTGCCCTTTATTTTTAGGGTTTTTCTTCCCTACAAATCCCCTTCTAAACCCCCAAAACACCTCTTCATTCCTTGCTGTTTTGATCCAGTTCTTGATCCTAAACCCTTCATTGTTTTATGTTTATTCCCTTCAAAAAACACTGCTGACCGGCAAACCTAATGAATTATATACTTATGATTGTTAGACTGACCTCAAATTTTGTATGGGAACACATCTGAGATTCATTAACTCCCTAAAATTTCAAAAAATTCTGATGCATGATCAGGGGTATTTTGGTAATTTCATGGGTTCTGCCTAGAAATTCCAAAAACCCTAAAACAACTCCTTCTCTTGTTTCTTCTTTTCTATAATCGTCTTTGTTTGGTAATTTTTCTTTTCCCTTAAATTTGTGATTACTTTGGGAGTGTTACAATTCAATTCAATTCTTGGTTTATTCTAATCTGTCATAAGCTTCTGCATCTATAAATTGGGTCTACTTAAGCAAGATATACAAGCCTAGGTTGCATTAAATCAGTTTGGCCCCTAAATTTGTGATATCCTACATCAGGATCATTTAGTGAAGTGGGCGAATGTATGCAAGCCATAAACTATGGGAGGACTAGGTATTGGACATATTAAAGAGCAAAACTTGGCTCTTCTTGGAAAGTGGCTTTGGAGGTTCTCTACCAAAAGGGGCAGCTTATGACATTCCACAATTCTGAGTAAATAAGGGCTAGACATGAACGGTTGGAATGTTACATCAAGTCCTACCCCATCTATGTCCTTGATATGAAAAAACATTCTCTCATTCCATTGTTTTCTCCCAATTTCCGGTTCATTCTAGAAGATAGTCGGTCCATTAAATTTTGGAAGGATCTATGGTGGGTGAACCAAATGTTAACAGTGAATTAACCAACTCTACCAAAACCTTAAGGTGTTAGGAGATATAGGTCAGGAGGATCACTGTTATCTTTTGGGAACACTTGGGGAACCAAGTGCAACAACTCGTGCACACACGTACAATACTATGTCCGGGAGGGGGATTTAAACTCACGACCTAGATTGGCTTTGATACCCGGTTGATTTATGTAGGTTTGATCCTTGTAGGTTTAGGGTTGGC
The DNA here is from genome assembly GCA_025762735.1 of Platanus orientalis. Lineage (NCBI taxonomy): Eukaryota > Viridiplantae > Streptophyta > Magnoliopsida > Proteales > Platanaceae > Platanus > Platanus orientalis. The sequence continues at coordinate 3,878 of JAOXJP010226398.1, read as the reverse complement.
TGGAGGTGGAATAAGGAGAAGAAGAGAGGAGAGTATACGTATAGGACAAAAATTGAGAATCGTTCTTCTCTCTTTTGTATTTCAGCCATTTATACTAATATAATTATTATATACAATGTATATGGTATGAGTACAAATACTATATGGAAAAGACTATGATACCCTTAGTACATGTATACACTTCAACACCAAAATCTTTCTTCCTCTTTTCCTAGATTATTTCGTATCTCTATTAACAAAGAAGCTTTAGTCTCTAATATTATCTCAAACTCTCCATCGGGTTTATCTTGGAACCTAGTTTTTTCAAGGATCTCTTTGATTGGAAAGTGGACTTCTTGGTAAATCTCCTTTCTAGCCTTAGGGATGTGTTTCTATCTAACTCATTCCATGATAAGAAAATGTGAACCCTCGAGTCTTCGGGTAGATTCTATTCTAAATTTTTTTTTGGCACTCATCCATGACAATGAATCTTCGACATCTTTATCTTTTAAAAGGATTTGGAAACCTCCCGCACATCCTCGGGTCAAAGCATTCTCATGAACAATGACTTTAAATCAAAGAAATACTATGAACATGCTTCAAAGAAGAAGACTTTTCTTTTCATTATCTCCTATTTAGTGTGTGTTCTGCAATAAAGGTTGTGACTGCTTCGAATGTGGATGATGCTGGTGGAGGTGCTGGAATTTTTTTGTCAACGGACTAGTTGATGGTAGGGAGAATGTTTTGGGAGTGTTTGCTACACGGGACTCTTTGGGGGCATTTGCAAAGAAAGAAACTATATAATTTTTTAGGGAAAAAGCAAAAGTAGAAATGAAGTTATTGACTCAATAGTTAGAGAAGTGGGGAGTTGGCTTCTTGTCACTAAGGAGTTTAAACATGTCTTTAACAGTGTTTAAGAGAGATTGGGTAACTAGTATATCCCTTTTCCCCCCTTTGGAAAAAAGGAATGCATTGCATTGGCCTTTTTAACGGTGCATTAAAGCTCATTTTTTATGGGTACTTGAAAGGCAATCCAAGATCTTCTGGATTCGGGCTAAGGGACTATTGTCGCAATGTAAACCAAGTTATTGGTGGCCCATTGGGCATTTGTGATTCCACAAAAGTGGAGGTCGTTGGTCTCCTTATAGGGCTGTGTGAGCTTAAAAGCATGGGGGTTCGAGGTTGTAGTTCTGAGGGTGATTCAGTGATGTTCTCATCAGTTGGGGAATGAGAAAGGGAGATGGATCATGGAAGTATGCTGATTATATATATGAGATTAGGGAATTGGCACTCTCTTGTCCATGTACCACACGATCAAAATGTATTGGCTGATAAGATTTCTACTTGGGGGGTTGGATTGTCTTCCACTTTTATTGGTAGCGTCATTCTGGACAGTTGCTTGTAGAGGTGTTCCTCTTACTGTTGTATTTTAGCATGTAATTCTTCATCTTTTATAAAATTGTTGTTAATTATCTGGAAGAAAAATGGAGTACAAATTAGACTTTATTTTTTCTCAATATTTCAATCTACCTCTATATGCTTGGTTCAGTCATGCATTGTTGGAATTTGAACAATGCTAATTGCTGCCTTATTATCACAATACAAACTCATAGGATTCTCGACATCAAAACCCAACTCTTGCAATAATCTTTTCAGCCATAGTAACTCACATGTGCAGAATGTTAGGCAGCCAACAAACAACACGTACATAGAATGAGTATGGTTGAAATGAGGATGTTGAGATGGATGAGTGGCAATACTAGAAAGAATAGAATTAGGAATAAATCTATTTGTGGGAGCTTACGCGTGGCACCAATAGATGATAAAATAAGGGAAAGTTGACTAAGATGGTTTGGTTGTATGCAACGGAGATCAATGATTGTGCCAATGAGAAAGAGTGAGATGATACAAGTTGAAGGCGCTCAAAAGATAAGAGGACTACCAAAATTGACTTGGGTTGAAGTAGTAAGGAGAGACATGGCAACTTGTAATTTAACCACAAATATGGTCCTAAATAGACTGGAATGGCAGAATAGGATTTATGTAGCTGACCCCAAATAGTTGGGATAAGGCTGTTGTTGTTATTGTTGTAGCTCACACGTACCATGTGCCATAGACCTGTACTTAGTATCTACACTAGATCTTGAAACCATTGATTGCTTCTTGCTTTTCCAGGTTATAGGATAACTACTTAGAAAGGTACACTAACCAGAGGTGGATTGATCTATAGCTGAACCAAAGTCTACTCTCATATGTTTATGTTTTGGAAACTATTAACTTCCCCCCAATAATGACGTCAGATACGTGAAGATCTTGTAAGTGGCCTCCCAATGGCTTGTTCTAGGTGATCGTATAAATTGGTTAATCACTCTTAGCAAAGACAATAAGTGGAGGAGTCAATGGAAATTCAATCAATTGCTTTACTAATCTCTGATATCAACTTGCATCAATCAAAGGTTCCTATCTTGATCAATATGTTCATGATTACGCTTTATTAGAGTGCTTATTGGCTCAGCTTCCGGCATCCTTGTCTTTGTTAATAGATTAAGGATGTACTTTGTGATATAAAGATTTACTTTTCTAGACCAAGTTATCTCAATTCCCATGAAATATCTCAGCAATTCAAGGTTGTTAAACTCAAACTGACTCCTCATGTAGCGCTTAAGCTATTGTATATGTACAAAATCATTTCTAGTTACTATAATATCATCAAAATACACTATTAGAGCTGTGGTACTTCCCTGAGAACATTTGACAAAGAGAATATGAATTTCCTGACTCTGTTGGTACTTGACTTCTTCAAAGTTCTATCAAAATTTTCCAACCAGGCCTTGAGTGATTACTTTAACCCATACAAAGCCTTTTGACAAAAGACTGGGATAGAAAGTAAAATGGAATGTACTAGATTACCACGTGCAAACATAAAAGTAGAGATCCAAGCAGGGCACGACGAATTCAAAGTATCATGGTACATTGTCTTTTACTAAAATGGATTTTTCATGCTGGAGCAAGTACTAGCATGAAAGTTGATCTATTATGACCAACATAGTTGTTTGTACTTCATTTTCTTATTTTCTTTTCATAGAAATCTGTCATTGAGTTACCAATGGGGGAATTTAAAGGCCTTATAGTAGCGTGGACTTATTCTCTTTCTAGGTCATGAGAAGGGGGGAGAAGTACAAAAAACATATATTTGCTAGCAATTACTATCCTCCAAGGACAACTGAACTTATCATTCAAAACCTACATAACCATTTTTCCAAAGAGACTAAACTCAATTTTTTTAAAGACCTAAACCCTTTTTACTTGTTGGATCTAGAAACAACTTTCCACTCTACTAATGGTGATGCAATACAATGAATATGATACCAAAGATAGTGTAAAATGATGGCCAAGAATATCAATAAAATTCAAAGTGATGTAGCAGAAACAAGAAAAGAGAGAAAAAAAAAGAAGATAAAGACCTGATTTGAAACTTTTTCAAATCCAAAACAGGGGATCTTGGCCTCCACCAAGCTTGAAAAAACTTAAGGAAGAACACACTAGTCAAGTGCTAGAAAATAAGAAAATTTTTTATTTATTAATTTATTCATTTATTGTAAAATTATGGGGAGAGCTGCTTTTAAATATGCTTACAATCTTAAACAATTAAAAACTTGCTAAAATTAGAAATTTCCTAAAATCCTTAACTTGCTAGCCGAGTTTTCTAAAATATAAAACTAAAACTCACTTTCTTAAAATTAAAACAACTAAAACTTAAAACTTTTTAAGAAAAAACATTATTCCCGTTTTTACTTGACACTCCTTAGTAATTTGGTCATAACTTTTCCAAATCACATCGGATTTGCGCAATCTTGGTCTCGTTAGAAAGGTAACTGAATAACCTGTCTAACTACACC
>JAOXJP010226397.1:0-11498 GCA_025762735.1 Platanus orientalis | reverse complement strand
GCGGAATGGCGTAACAGGATTCATGTAGCCGACCCCAAATAGTTGGGATAAGGCTGTTTGTTGTTGTTGTTGTTTGTTGTTGTTGTTGTTGTTGTTTATTACCTTCTTTCATCTTGTTTCTTGTTTTCTCTCTCTTCTTTCTTTAATTCTCTTTGCTACATAAAATTACCAGGAGCTTACATATTTTCTAATTACGTCTTATCTAGCCACTTTAAATTAAATTTCTCTTAGTCCTAGTTTCCCCATAACCCATCCAACATTTATCTACACACTTTTCCCCAATTTCCACTTTTTCTTGATTTTTTCCCTTTCTTGACCCCTAAATCTCCTCCTTTGCAGTCGCACATATAAAATCCATTTTTTTTCTTGAAAAATAAATATTTACCCTAAATTAGGGTGGGCTGCTAGGTGCCCATCATGTCCCCTTTGATTTTAGGGTTTCAAATTTTAAATCTCCGATTTGGGGATTTTCAATCTTCTTTCAATTTCTTCAATTTCTCTTTGATTTTCCCTACTTTCTTACTTCAATTTTGTACTCTAATCATTCTTACATTACTTTCGTTAATTCTTGAATAATTTCTTGCAAGAGTTGGTTTCTTGAATTTTTTTTTTTATAATTTCAGCAATCTTTATTAGTTCAATATTCAATCTTTAGGCTTTTGCTCATATTTAATTAGTGTAGGAATCCTTTCCCTTTGGATCCTACACCACTGAGATAATGGTGTTGAGATGGTTAGTGGGAAGACTAAAAAAATAGAATAAAAAATGAATGCACCTACGAGAGCTTAGGGGTAGCATGAATAGGTGATAAGATGAGGGGTAGTCGACTGGGATGGTTGGATCATGTGTGACGAAGACCAATGACTGCACCAACGATATGGAGTGAGATGCTGCATTTTGAAAGCTTTAAGGAAAGAGGAAGGACAAATTTGACTTGGGTTATAGTGAGCGAAGACATGGGTGCTTGTGATTTAACAGCAGATATGGCCGTGGGTAGAGTAATATGGTCAAGTTCATAATCAATAGTGGCGAGAGGGTCTACTTTTGACATGATCCTTGGTGTGATGGGGAGTCGTTGGCTAGTCTTTTTCCGGCCTATTACAATCTTGCGGAAAACAAATGAGGGACGGTGAAAGACCACATGATTAGATCAAGGGTTTTTTGTTCCTGAAATATTCAACTAAGAAGATGGCTAAATGATTGGGAGATAGAGGAAATGGGGAGGTTACTGGCGTTGTTGGATCGCTACTGTCTTGGGGAGATGGATATGTCAAACGAGAGGATTTGGAGTCTGGACAAAGAGAAGGGTTTCTCTGTCAAATCTATGTGCGAGGCGCTTAGCCTATCTATTCGGACCTCTTTCCCTGTTGAGTGTGTATGGAATTCTCATACACAGACCAAAGTCTCGTTTCTTTTGTGGGAGTTGTGGTGGAATAGAATTCCAACAATTGACAATCCAATGAGGAGATGATTGTTTCTTCCCAATTGGTGTTGCTTGTGCAAGGCCGATGCTGAATCAGCTGGTCTTTGTTTCTTTTTTTGGCATTGTGCATGGACTACTCTGTTTTGGAACTCTTTCATTGGGAAATTAGGGGTTTTTTGGGTTCAGCCATGGTCGATGAGAGCACTTCTCTCATGTTGGTTCAAGCAAGCTCTTGTTGCTGAGAGGTGTACATGCAGGGAGTTGTGGTTGCTGGTGCCGGCTGCAATATGTGGAACTATCTAGGAGGAGCGCAATAGGAGAACTTTTGACTGTGTTGCTAGGGAAGCCCACAAAAACCTTGATGATATTCTTGCAAGAATTTATGGTTGGTTATTCTTGGCGCAATCAAGGGAGGCCCCTCCATTTAGAACTTGGATCTTCAACTGGGAGTCTTTCTTGCCTTAGGCCTTATGGGCCTTTGTTAGTTTGTTATTTGGTTTTCTTTGCTCGAGCATTCCTCATGTTGTGTTGTTTCCTTTTTCTTTTTTAATAAATACCTTGTTTTTCTCAAAAAAGAAAAAAGAAAAAAAAGAAGAGCGAAATGGCAGAACAAGATCCTGTAGCTAACCCCAAGTAGTTAGGATAAGGCTTTGTTGTTTCTGTTGCAAGTAATCTGGCAAAGACATTTTGTAAGCATGCAATAAAGCCAGAACATCAGAAACAAAAGCATAACAAATTATCTTGTCTCACAAATGATGGGAAAATATAAGGGACATATGCCTCTTGCCTCAAAGCTTTTAACTGTTAAATAACAGAAGTTTTGGTATTTTTTTACTTTAAGAAGTCCATTTAATCATTTCTGTTTCTGAAGTTCATTTATATGTTTTCTTCCAATTAGAGAACCCAAGTTTTCTTAATTGTGGCTTACTGAGTGCAGATGGAAACTAACAGCCAAATACATAGTGAGAATTATGCTGCTGATATTTCATCAATTAAAGATGCACAAGTACGCATTAACTCATTCATACATAAAACGCCAGTCCTGACATCAGAATCTCTAAACTCAATAGCTGGAAGGAGGCTATTTTTCAAATGTGAATGTTTTCAGAAGGGGTGAGAAATTAATTAGAGATGAATGGTAAAAAAATTTAGATTCCATTAAGATATGTTTGATCTTCACTAAAATTCTTAAGATTTGTACTGATTACGATTTTTTAATGGCACGTCAGTGGAGCATTCAAATTCAGAGGTGCCTGTAATGCGATCTTTTCACTAGGAGATGATGAGGCAGCTAAAGGGGTTGTAACCCACAGCAGGTTTTCTCTAAGCTCTTTAGTGCCTCCATAATTATTTCCTTAATCTCTTTGTTTGGGTAACAAATTTGATTATGTGTTCCACATTTAGTGGTAATCATGCAGCAGCACTGGCTTTGGCTGCAAAGCTTCGTGGGGTCCCGGCATATATTGTTATACCAAAAAATGCTCCAAATTGTAAGGTTGAGAACGTCAGGCGTTATGGTGGCGAGGTTATCTGGAGCGAAGCCACAATTCAGTCAAGGGAGAGTGTTGCTGCCAAGGTATTGCAAGAAACTGGTGCAGTTCTGATTCACCCATACAATGATGGGCGCATCATAAGGTATTCTTCCTGACCTTCACCAGATGGAGTTTTGTCTGTCAAGGTCCCAGATCAGAAGTCTCGGTTATATATATATATATATATATATATATATATATATATATTCTGCTTGTCCCTTGAATTTATCCTCTATCCTATGCATTTTACACTTGATTCTAAAGTAGGCAATTCATGTGGATAGACAATTCCAAGCAACGTTTCTCTTCATTTTTGGCTTGAACTGTCCTGTTTTGAATCAGATTATAAGTCATTAGGATGTTTTGTAACTTTTTTGTAAATTATTGAAATTGAATAAATATTGCTTTAATATATCTCTTTTTCCTGACAATTGTGATAAGTTTCTACACATTTCTCCCTCTATATTCTAGGAAATATAAACACCTAAAAGAAGATTATATCACAGAATGTTGTGCCATCTGTTAACTAAATCATCCATTTTCAAACATTATACATTTTTACCCAAAAAGAAAGAAAGAAAGAAAGAAAGACACGATTTGTAAGTCACAACTTTCTCCATTATTGAAGCATGTTCTGCTCCAACATTCAACATCCATCTCCCAGCCTCTATGCATCGCACTCTCATCACTACCCACCACCTAGTTGAAGATCAGAAATCCTTTATAAAAGAAGAGAGAGAGAGAGAGAGAGAGAGAGTCCCATGATTTGGATGTGTATTGTATGAGTATCTTTTTTCTCATACATTGGTATTTATACTCATACCTTATTTACTGTATTGTACATATGATCTATGAGAGATACGGTATACAATACCCTTATGACATAAACACCCCCAAATACATGTAGATATCATCTCCAACACTCCCCCTCAAGTTGGTGAAGAAGAAGAAGAAGAAGAAGAAGGGAGAGAGAGAGGGAGAGAGAGAGAGAGAGAGAGAGAGAATCCCATGATTTGGATGTGTATTGTATGAGTATCTTTTTTCTCATACATTGGTATATATACTCATACCTTATTTACTGTATTGTACATATGATCTATGAGAGATACGGTATACAATACTCTTATAACATAAACACCCCCGAATAAATGTAGATATCATCTCCAACACTCCCCCTCAAGTTGGTGAATGGATATCTCTTATCATTCCCAATTTGCCAATCAAGAACATAAAACGTGCTCCACTAAGATCTTTTGCAAACACATTTGTAAGTTGGTCTTCTGTATGAATGAATGGCATGCATTTATTTCTTTTCTTGAGATGATCCTTGATAAAGTGATAGTCGACCTTCACATGCTTAGTTCTGACATGTTGCATCGGATCATGTGCAATGTTTATAGCTATTTTATTGTCGCAATAAAGACTCATAGGCCCTCTTGTTGAAAACCCAACTTCTACTAACAACATTCTTATCCCCAACAACTTGCAAATCCCATGGTCATAGATCTAAATTCAGCCTCTACACTTGAACTTGCAACCACCGATTGTTTTTTGCTTCTCCATGTTACAGAGTTTCCTCCAACAAATATGCAATACCCTGAAGTAGACCTTTGATCAGTTAATGAGCCAGCCAAATGCGCATCAGCATATACCTCAGCTCGTTGATGATTATGTCTCTCGTATTAGATTCCTTTTCTAAGACAACCCTTCAAATATTTGAGAACCCTATATGCAGCTTCCAAATGATCCCGAGTTGGAGCATGCATAAATTGAATGATTACGAGTTAAGGACAAAATATAAGACGACCAACCAGCCTTTGGTTTCTCCCTCCATCTATTAGCCTTTCACTGTCGTTTTCTCTCAGTTGATGATTTGCTTCTATGGGGGTAGAAGAAGGTTTGCAACTTGTCATCCCCGACTCCTTTAGCAAATCCAATACATACTTCCTTTGAGAAAGAATGATGTCTTTAGTTGACCAGGCAACTTCTATTCCAAGGAAGTATTTCAATGAGCCCAAATCCATGATTTCAAACTCTTTTGGTAGATTATTCTTAAGTCGTGCAATCTTCACATCATCATTCCCTATAACTACAATGTCATCAACATAGACTATTAGGGTTATTGTCTTGAGACCCTGGTGTTTAATGAAAAGTGTGCAGTCCGCTTGAACTTGCTTATACCCCTACTTTTACCATGGTAGTTCTGAACCTTTCAAACGAAGCATGTAGTGACTGTTTTAAATCATATAATGCTTTCTTCAATCTACAAACTTTTCCTTTAACACCTGACATATGAAACCCTGGTCGTGTAATCATATATATTCCTCCAGATTTCCATGGAGGAAGCCATTCTTTACATCAAACTGCAAGAGGACCCATCCCTAGTTTGTTGTTAGTGATATAAGGACTCAACTGGATTCATTTTCACCAATAGTTTTAATGTTTCTTAATAGTCTATGCCATAAGTTTGGGAGAACCTCTTTGCGACCAGCCGTGCCTTGTATCTCTCTAAAGTACCATCTAACTTGTATTTAACTGTAAATACCTTCTGGAACCAACTAACTTTTTCCCACCGGGGAGGTCAACGAGTTCCCATGTTTTGTTTATTTCTAATGCCTGCATTTCTTCTGCCGTAGCATTCTTCTATCTCTGGTGTAGAATAACCTCAAATACACTGCAAGGAATAGAGATAGAAAACTGGGCAACAGAAAAACTGTGAAAGGATGGTGATAATGCATGATAGGAAACAAAATTTGACATTGGGTGTTGGGTGCAACTATGAAAGACACTTGGACCACATGTTGGGGGACCAAGACCACCATCCAATGGTATCACATAGGGACAATTATAACCATCCAAACTATTGCATAGTTTTGGATAGTAAAGGAGACACAAATGAGATCCTCACAGAAAAAAAGTGAACAGATACAATGGTGATGATCAGCTTGTCAGATTTACACCTTGGATCCATCAAATAGTTGGTTGCACCATCCTACATCTGTGACAGCTTAATCCTTAAAAACTTTTATCATTGGAGCTACTACATGTGTGTGTGTGTGGTGTGTGTGTGTGTGTGTTTGAAACTTTATATAGAGGAAAAGGATGCACTAAGCTTTCTACTCTGATTGTCAACAAATGCACATCATTTGTGTGTCTATCACTGTAATTTTCACAAAAAATTAATGCCCTTGTTTCATAACCCCAGACAACTATGGTTCTTCACATTGACTTAAGACACCATTTAGCGCATAGTGAAGTGCAAGTACTAGCAATAGCTTCTGTCAATGTTGACAATATTACAAATTTTCTAGTGGGCAGGGTACCATATCACTGGAGCTGCTGCAGCAACTTCCACAACTTGACACCATAATAGTCCCAATAAGTGGTTCGCTCAATTACCTTTTAAGTATCAAATTCTTTCTCACTTTGTCAGCTTTTCACATCATCTTTTTCCCCCCTGATTAAGTTGATTTTTCTTATTCTAACAAAAATATGTAGGAGGTGGTTTGATCTCAGGGGTGACATTGGCAGCCAAGTCAATCAATCCTGCCATTCGGGTTTTTGCTGCTGAGCCCAGGGGAGCTGATGATGCTGCTCAGTCAAAGGCAGCTGGGAGAGTTGTAACACTGCCTGAAACCAACACCATTGCTGATGGGCTTCGAGCTTTTCTTGGAAATCTAACATGGTAAATACAATGTCATATCTTCTAAGGGATGCTTACTCAAACATGTCCAGTTGTCAACAAATAACTGTTGCCAATCCTAATTTCAGAACTTCAGAGAGCTGCCTCTTTGATTTCAAGCTGTTAAATTATGCCTGAACCCTTGCCTTTCATACTTGCACCGGACATTTTAATACAATGCGTCAGGTCCTTACACGTGCCCTTCCAGGGTAATAATCTTTCTAAATGGCCCAAATATCCTTAAATATGTGGTGCTTTTGTCCAGTTTATGTATAGTTGGAAATATGGGCCCACAGCATGTGTCACATGTTATTAACTTGATTTAGTTTCTTGTGCTGGCTGCATTGGGAAAAAAATCGTTTCTGGAAATTCTGAGCTATGCTTTCAGTAGGAGAGGCACCTACAGGTGCACAGACAGGGTCTGAAGGATGAGTTCATGTTTCTCTAATCCGATACACATAACTCAAATCTGAGATAAACAATTTGGTTTAGAATGTAGTATTTGCCTTATGTGTCAATCTAGAAATGTCACAAATTGTTACAACCACAATAATGTTACAACACTTGTCAATGTTACTCTGGCTTGATCTCAGATGGCCTTAATGAAATGGGTGCCACTATATCTCCAAGATATTAAGGACTCACAGATTTTTATGTTATAAACCCTTGAATTAGGTTTTTTTTGGATAGGTAAGTAGGTGAAGACAGGTTTTGAACCCAGGTCTATGGTACAACACTCACAGACTTTACCAACTTACCCTTGAAGTACTTGCCTCAGTTTAGTCTCAAGGGATCACAAATATTTTTTATTTGAATGTTATTAGACATGTTATTATTATTATTATTATTATTATTATTATTATTATTATTATTATTCATGTATAATTTGCATTGTCTCAGTTGATGTTTTGCATGTTTAGCATGACCAATCAACTTTTAGTCTCTCGTCATGGATGCCATCTTTTTACGGTGCAGGCCCATAGTGCGAGATTTAGTGGATGACATCATTATAGTGGAAGATAAAGAAATCATAGAAGCTATGAGACTGTGTTATGAGATTCTGAAGGTCGCAGTGGAGCCTAGTGGGGCCATTGGCCTTGCTGCTGTTCTATCTGAGGATTTCCAGAAAAATCCTGCTTGGAAGAACTGCAGAAATATTGGAATTATCCTTTCAGGAGGTAATGTTGATCTCAGTGTACTTTGGGAATCATTTAAAAAATGAAGTCGACGTAGTTCTTGTTCCTACATACGAATTTGCTTCAGTCTTTTTTTCTTTTTATTTTCTTGGCCTGCTTTCTTGATGTCACTGTCATGTTCTTTATGGAAAGTTCAGAAAATTTTCAAGGTCTCGGATTCTAGTATAGCTCTCTTGAGTATATACTTGGAATCTCTATATGTGCAACAAGGCTGTAGCGACTTTTCAACAAATTATATGCAATGTGCATGCTTTAACACAAGTAATGCATATTCTTGCAAAGACCTTGTGGACATCACTGTCTTATCTATCCACTCAGATATAGAGACATTCTGGATATTGTATCAACCATTATGATTGAGCAATGAGTAGCCATTGATCAGCATGCCTTTACTGATAAATACACTTGACTAGATCACTTACGGGAAAGGGATTTATATGTTCCTTTATTGGAAAGCTTATCAGTTGAATTGGACTTGAGCAACTCTCTAAGTGGGACTATTTAAAAGTTATTTCTTAATCTGGAGATTGTGATCTAGATGGTAATGAGCATCCAGAGTGACTAGTGCACTGAATATATAGATTTTAATACCTCCTTACATCATTGAAGGCTCAGAAAATATATGAATTAGATAGCATGATAGACATAAGACTGTTAAATGGCGGTGAATCGGTTTTCAAAGGTGGCACATTTTACTCCATGTAGTAAGACTTCAGATGCTTGACATTTGGCTACTCTTTTCTTTAAGAAGGTAGGACGACTTCATGGGCTTCCTTTGACTATTGTGTTTGATAGAGATACAAAATTTATGAGCTATTTTTTAGAAGACTCTTTGGAAGATGTTAAACACCAAGCTGAAGTTCTCTTCATCATTCCATCCTCATACAGATGGCCATACTAAAGTGATTTACAAGAGCTTAGATGATTTGCTAAGATGCTTAGTTGATAATCATGCTTTCAAATGGGACTTAATCTTGCCCATGGCTAAATTTGCTTGCAACAGTTCAATCAACAAATATACTGGAAAGTCATTTTGAGGTGGTTACAAGCAGCATTCCAGGAGACCTATCAACCTTATTTCTTTACGACCTGATGCACAAATCAGTATTGAAGCAGAGGCATTCGCTGGCCATATATGCGATATACATAGTGATGAGTGTAGGAGAATTGCTCTTAACTATGATGCCTATAAAGTTAGGCAACACCGTCGTTGGGTTGATTTCCAAGAGGGTGATATGGTTGTTAGGCTGTCAAACGGGCTGAGTTGGCCTGCAGTCCAACATGTCTGGCCCGAAAAATAATCAGACTAGGTCAACCTAATTTTGGACTGGGCTGAGTTTGGGCTTGAATTTTTATTAGGGTCATGTTTGGGCAAGCTCAAGTTCAATTCGAGGCCCAGTCCAAACTAGTTAACAAATAATAATTTTATTTATATGTTGATATTAGTTTTATATTTTTTTTATTGTTTTTGGATCCATATATATTTTTTTAAATTACTATTATCAAATAGTTCAAGTGTCAACTGTTAAAAAATGCTCGTATAATATGCATTTTGGGGCAATTATGGGCCTAAAATTAACCAAAAAATTTATACAAGTATTTTAATTCGGGTAGCCTGAACTCAGCCCAAAGCCCATTGTTTTAAAACAAGCTGAGTTCGGGTTTGGGTAAAACATTCCGAGCAAACCTTGGCCCAGCTCAGCCCGGCCCGATTGACAACCCTATATGGTTGTGGTGCGTATTGTGTATTAAACCTGAACAATTTTGTAAGGGAACTCATAAGAAGCTCCACACCAAAAGTATAGGTCATTTCAATCTTCTTATGAAGATTTGTTCTAGAGCTTCCAGATGACATAGGTATTAGTCCTATATTTAATATAGAGGATCTCACCATTTATCAAGGCCACCGTGATAGTGCTTTTGTACTCCTATGCCAGTTCTTGTATTTTCTCCTATGCCTACAACTTATATTATTGCAGGTGTTTTATATGAGATTGATTTCTACTACTAGTGGTAGTAATAAAAAATTCCTTGTAAAGTGAAAAGGTCACCCATTGTCCGAATGTACTTGGATCTCAGCTATGGAATTTCAATAGCTCAACCCAGACATGCATGAGGAATACCAAGCCTTTATCTCGCCGAGGTTGAGTTCTTTTAAGCCAGCGAGAATTTATGGGGATTCTAAGCATTTAAAGACCTATTATAAGAGAAAGAAGACTAAACAACAAGCATTTATATAGCATGATGACGGGTCTTAGGATCTCATTTGAGATCATTAGTTTTATTTATGTATTTTTTGTATTTACACTGGTTTTTATGCAGTTCAGGGTATTTTTATAATTTTTAGATATGGGTTCCAATCATTTGAGTTTTCTTTTAATGGTTTTTAAAGTTCCATAGGTTTTGATCAAGTTGGTAGGGAGTTGAAGAGGTTTTTTGCACACTTTTGTTTGTATGGGCAATTTAGTAATTTAGACCAATAGGGTTGATTCTAGTTCTTTTAAGTCCAAATTTGGGATATGAATGAATGCATATTAAATATTAGTTGCTACAACTGTTTGGTTGATTGATTCCCTAATTCTAGAGTGATTCTAGATGTTTTCTTCTTCTTTTTTATCTCTTTTATTTTTTTTAGATTTTTTCTTCCACAAAACAACCATTCCCAAGTTCCATTTCATCAGAAACCATCCTTATGCCCACAAGATAAGTTTCTATTGAAGTTTTGATGTTCTGTTTCTTGTCTTATTTGTTATTGTTATTAGAATGATTTCTATCGTTCTATTCTACAGAATTTTTGGAGATAGATCTAAGTTTTGATTGTTTTATATACTTTTACCAATCTGTTTGTGCCTATATTTGGAGGATTAATTCTTTATTCATAACTCTATAATCATACAAAGTTTCACCTTAATCTGAGAACCCTAACCCTAGTTTTTGTGATGCCATAATTTTATCCAGCAACTAAAACTTTTCAATTTTGTTTTCTTTACTTCGTTTAATCTATATATTGAGGTTTGTCTCCAGCTAGCTTATTTGAACCTTGTTAAATCTCTTGTGGGCCCATAACCTGCAAGACATCTGAGACCCTAGGCCGTCCTGCATCAGTTAATCATCTCATTCCCAAAAGTTATAATACTCTGACATCACAACCTCTACAGTGAAAACCTTGAAAGGTTTTACCAATGGTAAACAGCCTACCATGGGAAGATTTTCACCTCTCTTTTGAAACTCAAACAGGTTGTATGGAAGACTATAGCTATGTGCATTGTTTGTTCTTCTCGATGAGTTTCAGTGGTGGAAGGTACGGGGCTGTAGGGTGGTGGGTTTGAGCTATAAGTGGTGACCACAAAGAAGTGATGCGTTTACCAAGGGTATCTTTTGCCATTAGTGAAAGGATGATCGCTTTTGCAATCAGGGCAAGAAAGAGTATTCCGATTGGTTTTCCGATGATTGGCAATAGTGAAGTGTCTGCAAAAGAGGAGAGGACAAAACCATGTTCTAGTCCCAAGTCTATTAACTAATAGCCTGTTTGGCAGCTAGGTATAATATAATCATTTCATTTGAGTTTCTCAAGGCCTTTGTAGCGACGGGGTGATGGTTCCTAATGAACTCATTCAAATTTATACTGATTTGTTAACTACAATTAGAAATGAAGTCATCTTAGG
>JAOXJP010226396.1:0-11498 GCA_025762735.1 Platanus orientalis | reverse complement strand
GTTGTTGGATTTTGCCCAGGCCTAACGCCTGAATGTTTATTTAGGTGTTGAGAAGAATTTTAGGCATCGGAATGAATTTTAGGCATCAGGCCTATGTTAAAAATCATTATCTTTTAAAATGTTTAGCTTTTGTTTTGGGCCTAGGGAAAAGGTCATAGACCACAGAAGGGGACACCCATATCTATAACTTTTTACTCTTCTAAGACCCACACAAGGGGCTCAAAACCTGAGATCAGTTGTTGGCTTCCAACAACTGACTGACGCCTAAATTTTCTCTGAATTCAAATTTAAGCATTGATAAATTCAGGCGTTAGGCCTATGTGAGATGACAAATTGACCTTTTTTTTAGGCAAATCTCTGTATCTATAGAGGTCCCCACCTTTAAGATTGAACAACCTGACCCTAGGGGGAGTGGTTCATCCCCTTGTAAGGGTCCCACAACATTGGGACCCATAAAATAAAGTTTAAGATCCAAGGCTAGTTGTTGGTCTCCCTAACAACTAATGCCTAAATTTCATCCTGAATTAAATTCAGGAGTCAAAGTGAAATTCAGGCATTAAGCCTGTGAAAGACAAACGAAACCTACCTTTATTTCTAGTTTAATTTCATTCCTTAATTATGTTATCTTTGAACTATTTCATTTCATAGACATAATCTAGGGATCCCCTCATTGTAAATGCTTCTTTCATCTTCCCAACAATTATAGTAAAATTGACTATACGCTTATAAATCCCAAGTGTATCTGATACCCAAACTTACCTGGGAGACAACGTCTGTGTTGTGGTTGCTATGTTAGTGCGGTCAAGTTGAGTCACCCCATCCAATTGCTACCTTTTAACATGTCCGAACCTTTTACAGTCTCCACCTTATCTTAAGATCATGTCACAGTGGTTCACAACTTAAAGACCCTAGAACTTGACCATAGGCCAATTAGGTTCTTAAACTACACACATTGGTACAACATAGTCCCGACCCATATTTCACTAGCTTGTTCACATTTTGCAGTAGCGTGGAATACTCTGTAAGTATACAAACAACCTAAAATGAATCTACCCTAAATTACTCACATAGTCAGACATACTTAGCTACAGAGACTTACAAACCCCCAGAACTACATGTAGTTTGATCCCAACAAAACTCTAGGAATACTCAAATCACACAAGATCAGGTATGTAGGTAGTTTGAGACTATGTCTCAGGTGCAACTACAATGATCACATCATGGGGGGTGGTCCAGAACAATAACATTACATTTAACAGACACATAACCTTGTATATAGCACTTTATAGCAAGCCACTCTAAAAAGGTGGGTGGTTAGGGTGCCTAACACCTTCTCCAACCGTAATAAAACAGTTTACCCTACTCTTTGGAAAACCAAACTAGTATTAGGAGTTAACCCTCTAGACCTTAGGGTTTAGAATTCATTTCTCCTAGAAAGGAAGCCGATTTCTAACTCCATTGAGAAACCTAAGTTGGTGGCCACTCCCAGAAAGTATGGCTTTTAGCCAGCCATGTGACCAAACCTTAACATCCCTCTAATGAACCATCGTTTCTCTCAATTAAATAACTAATCAGATACTAGAGTTGCTATAGCCGATGAAGAGGGTGTAGAAGCCGAAAAGGGGACCCGAGAGATGTGCGAGCCTCCCCCCGTGTTTTACCCAACGTAGCAACAATTAATGAAATCTATAATCTTCCCAAGAATCATCCATGGTATTTTAAAGAAAGAAAGGAAATGAGATCACACATTTAACAAACTTATAGTGTATGGGGAGGTGTTTTAGTAATTCCCCATCTTCCTCCAAAAGAAAACACACATTTTTGTACCTTGCTCTATGGATAGGTGGCCTACAATAACCAAATCAATTCAAAGGAAAAAAATAAGTAGGAAATTTTACTTATGATTGAGGAAATCTGAATTTTAGTGAGTGGAAGGCAAACCAAGTGAGCACATAATAAAAAAGCTAAAAAATGATTTAACATTAAGCTGACCTCTTGGATCAAAGTTTTAAAAATATATGTCACCAACCCCTAGCTATTAACAATACTTAACTGCCTAACTCATTAAATTAGGATTGTAACTAGAATAAGAGTATCCCAATGAATCAAATATCTTCTTAAGAATACATATAATCAGATACCATAGTGTTTGTGTCTTGAGTGAGCCTATAAATCACTAAACGAGTAGCCTTAAGAGGAGTCTCACTACATCGCACATATTCCCAAAAGTTCACCTTTGAACCAAAGCTTACCCATGACTGAATGCTATAGATGAAGTAGTCAAACATCTTCATTTTGCACTCCTACATTTTGTGGTTTCTATCACCAAATATTTGAAAGACATTAAATTACACTCCTATATGGGAGGCATTAGCTGTTATATACTGTTCATCTTATGGTGATGGTTAAATGCTTAAATCTAATTTATACAACTTTTTTTAATAATTAATACATAATTTCACTTCAAGATGCTCTAGACTTTATGGTATTTTAAAATTTCGCGTTCTTTCACTCTTGCTCCCAACATTCATCTCCATGCTTGTTCTATGATTTTGAGAACTTAATATAATGTTTGTGTATTAAATTTTACTCCATATGAGAAGCACCCATTATGATTAGTTGGTGTAGCAGTTTGGGGGGAGTCCCCTTGGTGGGCTTCGGGACAATGCTCTTACCCAATTTTTGGGAATCTGTTCCGAAATCAAACATAAACTGTTCCATTTGACCGAATTAGAAATTACTTAAATCACAAGTTTTTTTTTCCAAGTGAGATTGGGATTAGGGTTTAGGATGATATATATAATCTTGTTCATAAGATTTTAGGACACCATTTGTAATTGTAATCTTCATAATAGGGAAGTTTCTTGATCATCTTTGTCTAAACATAGGCAATATGTTGAACCATGTGAAATTCTTGTGTTATGTATGTTTCATTCTTTATTGTTCGTTTTACATTTCCATTAATACTCATTCAATCGAATTGGTCATAGAGTTGGGTTAGGGTTTTGTGATGGATATGAAATTTTGAAGGCAATGTTTAAGGTAGAGAATTAGATGGAAAGAACAATTTTGGCTTATAGCAAGTCAATGTACCAATTCTACTAATTCAATAGGGTTGACATAAGGCATTTATGGGGAAGTCGAAGAAACCTACTAAGGTGTCAAATAATGGTTAGAAAGATTACAATTTGAAGGCAGTAAGTGCTATATGCTTATGTATAACATATGAGGTGCTGTACAATATTTTAAATGCATATTCTACAGTGTAACTCTAATCGAAGTTTGAAAGTTTGTATATGAAAAAATCTCTTACAAATAAACTATATCTCAAGCATAAACTGTATACTCTATAAATGAAAGAAGGTACAACTATCTCTGATTATCTTAATGAGTTTAATAAAATTATTTATTAATTCGCAAGTACTGCTAAAGGCTTGAGAGTGAAGATAAAGCCATAATCCTATTGTCTTTCCTTCCTTCAACATATGAGCATCTCATTACTACTCCGCTCTAAGATATGGATACTATTGATTTAGAAGAAGTTACAATAGCTATTCTTTTTAATTAATTTAGGAAAAAAGGCCTCTAGTGATGATACCTAGGCTAAAGCCTTGGTGGTTGGAATATGACAAAGGAAAAGGGATATGAAAGTATGAATAAATTTAAATCAAAGAAAGATATGAAGGGCTATTATTACCATAAGAAAGAGATATTAAGATTAATTATCCTAAACTCAAAGAAGAATAGGAAAAGAAATCAAAATCATTAGGTGTAACTAGTGTTATGGAGGAAAATTATGATGTTGACACAATCTTTTTAATAATCATTAGTAGTGAATGATATTAGGATGAATAAATTCTTTATTTGGATTATTTTTATTATATGTAATCCAATAGAGACTCATTTCCACAAATCAACGGTGGTACTATCTTAATGGGGAATAATATGCTCTACAAGACTATTGGAATAACAAAGATCAAAATCATGATGCATGATGGAGTTCTAATGAGAACATTAATAAATATTTTGCATGTTCTAGATTTAAAAAAGAATCTTATTTATTTCGGTATTTTAGATTCCAATGGATGTAAAGTAACCTTGAAAATGGATTCTTAAGAGTTGTTAAGGGTAATACAATGGATATGAAAGCAATGAAGGTTAAGAACATTTATATGTTATGAGAAAATATCATCATAGGTAGAGTAGCTATGTCATTAGTAGGGGATCCTGATTTAGACTCTACATGATTGTGGCATATGTATATGGGTCATATAAAAAAAAGAGGCTTGGAAAAATTAAGTAACCAGGGTTTGATTTGTGGTGAGAAGATTGGAAAACTAGAATTTTGCGAATATTGCGTCTTTGAAAAACAACACAAGGAAAACATTCAGTATGGTTATCCATCGCACAAAATGTGCATTAAATAACATTTATTCCAATATTTGGGGTAGGAGGATCTTGGTCGATGGTTACTTTTGTTGATAATTTCTCTAAGAAGGTTTGGACTTACACTTTGAAAACCAATGATGAAGTCTTTGTTACATTCATGCAATGGTTGACAATGGTTGGGAGACATAATAGTAAGCATGTGAAGTGTTTGAGACCTAGTAATGGTACCAAATTTTAAGAAGAATTTTAGAATTTTGTTGAGATAAATACATAACTTGACATTACACTAATTTGGATGCTCCAAAAAAAAAAAAAACGTAGTAGAATAGATGAATCAAATGCTCTTCAAGAATATGTAATATATGTTATCCACTACTAGTTTGCCAAAATAATTTTGGGTAAAAGCTATTAATACAACTTGTTTTTTGGTGAATTAGTTTTCTTCTACAACAAATCGATGTAAAATCTAAAGGAGGTATAGTTTGCTAACCCTACTAATTATTGTAATATTAAAGTATTTGGATATCCTGCTTATACTCATTTTAAAGATGGTAAACTTGATCTAGGAGTGTGTATTTATTAGTTATGCACTAGGGGTGAAAGGAAATTGCTTATACTGTCATGATCCTAAATCACCTAAATTTATAATCAGTAAGGATATCACATTTTATGAATATGTTAAGTTATACCCAAACAAATAGAGTGATGAAAAGATAGATCAGTGTATGGATAATTAAGTAGAAGTGTAGTATGACATTACTGATGACTTCAGGGAATAAGAAGATGCAACTTCACAACCACTCCATAATACTATTTAGGTAGAAGAAGTTCAACAACATCACAGTAAGTCCAATAAAAACATTAAACTACATAAGAGGTATAGTTTTAAGGACATGGTTGTTTATGCATTAAGTATAGAAAATTAAGATCCAAATCAAGAACCAACCATTTATCGAGGAGTAGAAAGTGATAAAGTGTTAAGTAAACTAAGGCCATGTTTGAGGAGATGGTTTCTCTTTATAAAATCTTGTTAAAAAAGGCTATTTGGTGAAATATGTGTATAAAAAGAAAGAAGGATCTCTTGAAAAAGGTGGTAACATGTATAAGGCACGATCGATAGCCAAGGGTTATGCTCAGAAAAAAAGTGTGAGTTTTAATGAATTGTTCTCTATAATTATTGAAGAAATTGTTGTATGGCCTAAAGTAGTCTCTTAGACAATTATACTAGCAACTTGGCACTTCTATGGCATCACAAGGCTACACCAAAAGTAATAGAAATAAACAGGGATAGGAAAATAGACAGATTATACTTGTCTCAGAAAAAGTACATTAAGAGAGTTCTACAACATTTTGGGATGGAGAACCTTATAAGCCTATGAGTATTTCTCTTACTGTGAACTTTAGGTTTAGGATGAGTTTGTCATCGATCATTGAAGCTAAAAAAAAAAAAAAAACATCTCTAAGGTGCCTTATGCAAATCCAGTTGGAAGTATTATATATGTTTATGATTTGCATATGTTCAAACATTTCTCATGTAGGTAATGTTGTTATTAAATATATGAATGATCTTAGTAAAGAACATTGGCTGGTAGTAAGGTAGATTCTTCTCTAATTGAAGGGTTCACTAGATGTTAGTTTAGTGATTCCACAGGCAATATTGTTGTGTATGTTAATTTGATTATGTTGGTGACCTAGATTGTAGAAGATCTATTACAGGTTATGTACTTACTCTTGCAGGTGGAGCTATAAGTTGGAGATTTATGCGCTGCAGTCTATAGTTGCATTGTCTACTATTGAGGTTTAGTACATGACAACGACAAAGATAGTAAAGGACGTTGTGTGGTTGAGAGGGTTAGCTTATGAATTGGCTATTTGTCAAAATGTGACAATTGTGTATTGTGACAATCAGAGGGCAACACTCTTAGTATAGAACCAAGGGAATCAATAGAGAACCAAATATAATGTCATTAGACTTCATTATATTCGGGAAGTTGTATTTGAGGAAAATAGTTACAATGAAAAAAATAAGCACTATAGAAAATCTAAAACAGGTATTGATAATACCAATTCTAATGGTTTAGTTCAATTATTGCTCAGATTTGATCAATGTGCAACAAAAGTAATTGTGCACCCTATAAAGGTATGGTGGATAAGAAAGATAAATAACTTACTCATTTGGTGGTTTGATAAATTTTGAGCCAAGGTGAAATCTTGTTGTCTCGAATTTTATCATGTATGATGAGCACCTGCTGCGATTAATTGGTGTAAGGATCCACGGGGATTGACCTGCCCTGGTGGGGTTCGGGACAAACCCTGAATCTATTGGGAATCCGACTCAAATTTATTGGTTTCCAAGTGAGATTGGGATTAGGTTTGGGTTGATATATACAATCCTATTTGCAGGATTTTGGGAGATCTTTTATAATTGTAATCTTTAATATAGTGTAAGTTTCTTGATTGTCCTTGCCCGTGGACATAAGCAACATGACCACGTAAAATTCATGAATACTATATATTTGATTCTTTCTCGTTTTTTTTGTTTTTTTTTTTGTTTTGTTCATTTCATGTTATCATTAAGCCTTATTCGAGATCTCTTTGTCAGAACACTTAAGTGTGTTGTGTAATGTCATAGAATATCCGCACAGCTAGTATGTCTTGATAACTCAGGGCTGAGTGCATATAATAGTAATAAACTATTGAAACTTTGATACACAATCCTCAAAATATAACCAATTCATTGGTCATGGATGGCTAAAAGATCACAATGCATACCGGAGCTGCAAACACGGATGCAAAACCAGTAGTTTTTGCTTTATGTTTAGAATAATGGGAACTCTATCCTGTGTACATTCTCTGATGCTTGGAATAAAAAGAACAAAAATATGACAGAGGAAGAAAAGAGGGCTGACTGGGATTGTCCCTGTTGTCGGCCCACCATTATTTTTAGTGCAAATTCCTGGGAAGTTTTTTGGTTGACCTTTTTTGGTGGTTGCCAAATTTCTTCAAAATCTATAATAGTGGATTACTAAAAACGTCATTTCAAGAAGCTTCCTTACTGCGCCTCTTCTTTGACAAACCATTGGTGGTGTGATTGCGGGGAGTGAACTGGTAAGATTATGTCCAGTGTCATGCTCGTGACTAGTTGAAGTTATTTTAACATAGACAGAAGGTGAGATGATGTTATATTGACCAAATGGAGTTGGATGGACTGTCATGAGACTCTGGGTAGTTTAGAAGCCTGTGATGAAATGGCAAGTATCTCGACAGCTCCGAGATGGTAAAGTGATGGGTCGCTGGAAAACTTAGGTTGTGTGGAAGGTGGGGTGGAAACGGGTTTATAAATTACCCTATTGGAAGGTTGAGCTGCCAAATGCATAGACACGGCCATAGCTGATGTTGATTGGGGTCTTTCCATAAGGAGGTAAAATTTTCTCATAAATAAATTATTAAATTCTTTTCCTAGGAATGTCAATGAAGATCATGGTCTTAGTCAAAGTTCACATTGATGTTGGGTAGCATAATTTTGCTCACTAGACATTGTTTTATAATGAAACTCCGCATTCCTTGTTGAACCCCATGAAAAAGTTGGATGACTTGAAGATCGTGGTGGTTAAGGTGTTGTGTCTCTGATGTGACTTTTTTTTCTTCTTCTTTTTAATTATGGGCTGTGATTATATGAAGTCTTAGATTCTGTAATCTCAAAATAAATAAATAACATGCAATCAAATCCATTACTACACTAGTCAAACAGCTCATAGTGAGTATTGAAAGTTAGCATCCCTATTTCTATCTCATTAGCATAGACTATTCAATCAGCCTTGAAAATCCATTTTTTCTTTTACTTCAACTATAAAAGAAAGAAAAAAATGAAGAAAATTTACTGGGTACTTAGTGTTGTTTATTTGGAGCCCATCTTTTATTTCATTATTTATTTTTGCTGCTTCTGTTTGATTTTGTTTGCAGTACTTGATAAATTGATTTAATATAACTTCTACTTCTGTGAGATTGGCATGAATCAATTTTTCTTGTATTTTTTGTCTCATAATATAACAAGCTTCTCTGCTAACTGCTTGGCTAGCTACCTTGTTGCAGTAGTCACCTAGCAAATCTTGTAAAGCAATCGCTGCCCATCGCTGAGGTGGAGCTTTGATATGGTACGAACACACCCCTGAATGAATAGATGTGAATGGCATCATGGGTGGCTACATCAGTGCTGAAAACGTGACTTACACTTTTTGGGGGATGCTTATCACTTTTTGGCACTGCTGTGTCAGCCCCTGACCTCATTCACACCTATTCGTTCAGGGTTTATTCGTACCTAATTCTTTGGGCTGAGGTGATGCTTGACGAATTATCAGTTTGTTCACCACTGGTGATGGGATAAGAAAAACAATGGCTGGTATTACCTGTTGATTTTCTAGGTGGAATGGGAAGTCAAGGTCATTAGGAAGTGAAGTCGTTGTGATTCAAAGCTTGACCGTAATGATAGATCAATCGCGGTGCAGGATGGGTTGCAGTGCTGGTTGGCTCATGGTGCAAACTGGCTCGTGATACTGGATGGATCACAATGTTGATTGAAAGCAATGTTGGATTGTTTGTGGTGTACAATCATGGAACTAGATCACTCGCAGTGAATGTTCGTTCACGGTTCACAATTCATCATGATGCACTATTCATCGTAGTACTTGTTCTATCACAATACACCTATTTGATCACAAAATTAACTGACAAATTTTATTGTCTTTTTTAACCTTGGTGTTTTGTTAACAAATTCATCCGAGACAGAGAAGGTTCGTTATCATGTTTCTTGAAGATAGTCGAGGCCTACCAGTGATTGTGTAAGGGATGTGGTCAAGCTACCTTTGGGATATAATCTCGCTCTGGTAGAACCCTTGTCTCTCAACGGATCGCACTCTTTAAGAGAGATGAATAAATCTTGCTGTTACTTAGAGCCCCAAGTTTGTAAAACAAGTTTGATAAACTTTTAGATTCTGTCAATATTTGAGCAACATAACATCTTTGTGAAAGATGTTTCAATAGAAGTTTTTTCACTTGAGAGACCGATGTTTCTCACTAGAGAGTCTCAGGTCTCAAGAAGATGCTACCTGTTGGACACCAAAGCAACCTCTCTTAGAGGAGAGGGCCGAACCAAGTGAGCATATATTCAGAACTCAAGCTGAACTCTTCTTAAGGAAGAGAGCAAAGTTCTAGAATCTGAAGATGATGGGCATAAGGAGAGAAGTGGGAAGCAGAGTTGCACGACCGAGGGAGGGAGAACAACCCTTCTCAATCTTCAAAACTCTTCTGGTAATCACCCACAACAAGCACCGTTTTCCTCTCTTCTTCTCTATGTATTTTCAGTAGAACCCTTTCTTATGCTTTCAACATTTCCCTCTCTTAGAATTTCTCGTTTTATGCGTTTAACACATTCACTCACGTCCCTTTTATAGGGATGGAGATGACATCTCTTTTCGGTCGTGATGCACTCTACGTATCGCGATGGAGTTCAGTCATGATGCAAGAAGTCCAATTGCAATGAAGATTCCCATGTTTGGTTAATAAGGCTGCCATCGTGATCAGAGCCAGGGTCTGAGTCGCGAAGCGCCCCAAATGGTCTAAAGGTTTGCAGTGAATCAATTTTCAATGATTTGGGTTGTTCGACAGGTTTCATGGTTGTGAGGTTGGTAAGAGGTGCAAAACGGTGTGGGCCTCGATTTTTGTACGACAAGTGTGCCTCTTAGAAAAGGGGTCCAATCATTATGGACCTAACCCACAATGAAAAGGAGATGCCACCAAACTTTTTAAAGATGTGAATGGACATCTCTTTTTAGAAACAATTCATTTTTTTAATTTTAAAATTTGTTTTAAAATTTTTAAACTCCTAATAAACTGGTCAACTCAGAGTTCTTGATAAGTTGTTTGGTTGTAGACTGAGAAAGGTGTTAAGCACCCCGATCCACCCGCATGCGTGGTTACCTATTTAAACTAGTTCAAACTAATGGTCTAGTTCCTATGTACGGTGTGTGTCAAGATGTGCCTAACTTTGGAAATCGTGTTATGCATGTGCATGCAGTTTCCCTACTAACTTGTGTTAATGTGTGCATTAGTGTATATAAAACATGTTACTTAAGTTTAATTAATAAAACAACCATCTACTTAACATGCTACATGATAAAAATAAATAAATAGAAAGAAAAGAAATTTAGAAAGCGTACCTTAAGTGGCTTCCACGTAACCAAGTCAAACATGAGAGTTGGGACATAATAAAAATACAAGAGATTTTGATTCACTACACAAGCTATCAAGAGAGAGAGAATACAAATAAATAAAATAAAAGTGCAATAATAAAAAAAAATAAAGAGAAGAAACTAAATAAAAATCCACCTTTTATTAAGAAGAATACGATAAGAAGAAGAAAATAATAAAATATTGTATAAATAATTATAAAATGAGAAAGGAAAGGAAAAGCATAATAGCAAACAAAGTACACCTACAAATATAAAGATGAAGGACCGGTGAGTGTGTGGGTGAAACAATAAATAATGATAAGAGGGGTATCAAAATTAATAAAACAATAAAACAAGAGGGAAAGAGTGTTCACGTGTGTGGAGATGAGTGTGTATAAGGATAATGGAACAAATACAATATACAACAATATGATATATTAATGTGAATAAAAATGAAGAATGACATGATTTGGTCACATAAAAAAAATAGCATCATGAGTTGATATAACAATAACGAATAAGAGAACACATATTTGAAAATAGTAATAATAATGACTATGAGCAAAAGAGAAATAAATGAAAAGATGCATAAGAACTAAAATGATGAGTGAGGATGTGCGTGCATTGGAGGTATCAAAAAATAAACAAATGAACCATAAACAACAAAAAAATTGAATAATTTGAATGTTATAAATTAACAATTAATATCAATAAAAATGAAGATTTTAAATTTAAATTTTAATAATTAATAAACATGTTGTTATAAGGTATAACTACAAGTCAAGGAAATAATAATGATAAAAAATGAGAATAATAACTACAAGTATACATCTCAAACAAAAAAAATTAAAGAATGAATACATTTTATATGTTTGCATAGTG
>JAOXJP010226395.1:0-11498 GCA_025762735.1 Platanus orientalis | reverse complement strand
AGTTTAGTTAACCATGATAGACCATCGTCTCCCATACATTTCCAAGCCTCAATTGGGATGCCATCGGGTCCTAATGCCTTTCCTATCTTCATTCTCTTCAAAGCCTCTTTAACTTCCGTCACACTAATCTTAGGAAGATATCTATGATCTCTACCCTCCTCTACTTTTCCGATTCCTAAACCGACATTCTCTACATGATCCTCATTTAACAATTTTTTAAAATAGTTCCTCCACCTTTCTTTAATCTCTTCGTCTTTTACTAAGAATCTTTGATCCTTACTTTAAATGCAACTAACATGGTCTAGGTCTCTACATTTCATATCTCTTATTCTTGCAATTTTATATACACCCATCTCACCCTCCCTAGTACATAACTTATGATAAAGGTCATCACATGCCCTGAATTTTGCATCGCTTACAGCTTTCCTAGCTTCTTTTTCAGCATTTTTATATCTTTCTAGATCTTCTATATTTTTAGTCTTTTGACAATTCTTGTAACAATATCTTTTATCTCTAATGGTTGTTTGGACTTCATCATTCCACCATCAAGTTTCTTTAGATGGTTGCACTTTCTCTCTTTCCAAGAACCTCTTTTGCTACTTTTTTAATGCAACCAGTCATTTCAATCCACATAACATTTATATCTTCTTCCAAATTCCATTTCCCCTTGTTTTTCAACTTGTCTCTAAATTTTGTTAATTTTTCATTTTTTAGGTTCCACCATCTAATTCTTGTGCAATTAATTTTGTATTTCTTTCTTTTTCATCTTTTAATATGAACATCTAACACCATTAGCCTATGTTGTGTGGTTAAATTCTCCCTTGAAAGAACCTTACAATCCTTGGATATTGACCTTTCTAGCCTCCTAGTAAGAAAAAATTCTGATTTCTATTTGACCCACTTTTGAAAGTAACCAAATGTTCCTCTATCTTTATGAAGTATGTGTTTGTTGTAGCAAGATCATATGCCATTGCAAATTCTAGAATTGCTTCTCCAGCCGCATTCCTTTCTCTAAATCCATATCCTCTATGTACTCTCTCATATCCGCCACTAGTTTTCCCCACATGTCTATTTAAGTCACCTCCTATTAATATTCTCTCAGACTCCGGAATTCCCTAAACTAATCCATCCATGTTTTCCCAAAATTGTTTTTTCGTAGTTTCATCTAGTCTTATATCCGGTGCATAAGCACTAATTATGTTGATTATCTCTTTTTCTAAGACAAGTTTAATTGTTATAATCGTATCACTTATTCTCTTGACATCTACAACTTCCTCTTTTAGATCTTTATCTACTATCATTCCTACCCCATTTTTGTTATTGGCTTCTCCTGTGTACCAAAGTTTAAAGCCATCAATATCTTTAGCCTTTTTCCCTTTCCATTTAGTCTCTTGTAGACAAACAATATTAATTCTTCTTCTTTTCATAGTGTCCACAAACTCTATATTCTTACCAGTTAAGGTTTCTATGTTCCAAGTTGCTAAGCGAATCCTACTCTCTTGGACTAACCTCTTTACCCACACTCGTCCATGGTGTGGGAACTCTTGCACACTTATTATCGCATTCAGGCGCCGATGCAAAGCCTCTAGCCAATTTTTCACCACATTTAGAGAATGAGGTGCCCCTCGCCAAGTTCTCACCACATCCGGGAAATGAGGCGTGTAGCTTAAAGAGAACGCCCTAGTATTAGATCGAAATAACATATTTCCAATATTCATGTTTAAATTGTTTGAGTGGGTTTTTATAGCCGGTTCTCAACCAGATGCCAACCCTCTTTTATGGATAACAACAGATTTTATTGCACAAGAATATTACAAAATAAACAAGAGATATACAATCAACAAAATTATATCATATCAACAACCTGACATATAATTCTCTTTAAAATTTCCAAATAGCCCCACACCCCATCTAGCAATTTTATCCACCACCTCATTCAGAGATCTTGGGATCTGGCAAGAGCTCGTCTAAAATCCCTAATTTCCCAAATGTAATGGGCCAGCTGCCTACCTAGTCCCCTTCCACTAAACATCCTTGGATATCCAACCTCTTTAGCTCACGCAATCCCTCAAGTAATCCTAGAAGTTCCACTTTGGTGGAGTCAAACTCCTATGTCATAACAGCCTGGTCAACACAAAGATAACATTACATAAATCATCTCGAACAATGCATCCAAATCCCGCAGGCCCAGGGTTTCCCCTTGAGGAACCATCAAAATTGAGTTTTACACAGCCTACAAGAGGAGGAACCCATAACTTCAATAGTTCCTATTCCTTATGAGAATGAATAAAGACACAAGAAACCCAGTCTCTCATGAATCATCCAATGATAGATCCTTGAATTCCTTAGATGCCATCAGCCAAGACCCCACTTCACATAATATGAAGTCAATCAGTTCCAAGGAGCCCTTCCTCTTATGTTCCAAGTAGCCTTTATTGGTAATTGATTCACCTTAAACCAGCTCTAGCCAAAAGTCCCTTTTGAGTAACCTTAGTTAAGCCCCAATTTTAGCTCTAACCTGCCTGAGTCACTGTCATGGAAACTCTAATTATCAACCTATTCAAACACTAGTAGATATACATTCATAAAAAATAAAAATAAAAACACACTTGTAGATTTACACTTCAGCAAAGCAACTCTACCGAGAATCTTGGGTGATTTGGTGGCATTTTCTCCAAACTTTGTTTGCACTTCTGAAATTCACCAAGCATAGTTTATATTGGGTTGTCCTACATCACCCTATTCTAGCCAAATGGAGAGATGGCATGACTAATCCAGACCATCCATCTAAAAGGAGGGCCATAAGGTTTGGATTAAATTTTGCCACATGGCAGAGGGTAATTTGGTTGAAACTTGCTGTGCAAGGAGATGTTGAAGTGGCAAGACATGCAACACTTTTAGCCACCATGTCAGCTGCAATGTATCAAAATACCTGGACCATTTAAACTCCTTCAAAAACCAGCTGTCCATATATATATATATATATAGATAGATAGAGAGAGAGAGAGAGAGAGAGAGATATGTATATTGTGTTGACACTTGTGATGGTTATGAGAAGTAGACTATCCTTGTTATATAGAAACAGATCTAGAGGAGCAATCTTTTTTTTTCTTTTTTCAAGCTGGAGTGAAAGAGAGAGAGAGAGAGAGAGAGAGAGAGAGAGAGAGTATATTATAAAAAGGGAAACCCAGATGTCAGAGCAGCAACTATACAAAAGCAAGCCTACCAAACTAAGCCAAACAAAGAAAGTAAAATATCCACAATCTAAGCAAAATGTACTGTAAGTACGGATCAGCATCTTCCATTCTATTCATATCCCCCAATTTTAAGCCCAGAAGTATAGCACCTATCCTTCTCTTTTTTAGCCACCCTATAGGCTGGTTCAGCATAGCTGTTGCAGACCCTGTTGTTCCTTTCCATCCAATAGACCACATCCCTGCTGCTAGAATTGTTCTCCATAGAACTCTACTGCTTTTGGAAAAAGCTGAAGTTCCCCGTCCTTCAATCATAGATCTCACTGTTGAAGTCTAAGATGAGCCCAAGACAAAGTGCTTGAGCTCTCACCATTTTATTTATAATGAGATACAGAACCCTCTAGAAGGATACAAACAAAAGGAGAGAATACATGTGAGAGGATAACAACAGAATGATGATGGCCTAAAACAACTTTCTGTTAGCACATGTGGTTAGTTATGCAATCAGCCCCCCTCAAATTAAGGGTGGGAAGCCACCAGCAACTTCTGAGACATTGAAACTGCTGGATAGGAAGAGCTTTGGTGAGAATATCCGCTGTTTGATTTGTGGTAGGAACGTGACATACCATAAGATCCTTGGAGAACGCCTTCTCATGGACATAGTGATAATCAACCTCTATGTATTTGGTTCGGGCATGAAATAATGGATTCGACATGAGGAAGATGGCGGAGATGTTGTCACATCACAAACAAGGAATGCCTTGTACCGGTAAGCAAAGATCGGAGAGAAGCATCTTGATCCAGATAATTTCAGCGGCAGTTACCGCTAAGGTTTTGTATTCCAACTCGGTAGAAGACCGTGCAACTGTGGATTGAACACCAACTGATAAGGTTGTTGCCAAGATACACGCAATACCCTGTAGTAGAGCAACAATCAGTGGTGTTGCCTGCCCAGTCGACATCCGAGTATGCCATTAAGGTAGGGACATGTCGAGAAATGTTGACCGTAGTGAAATGTCCCCTGAACGTAACAAAGGATGTGTTCAAGCTCTTGAAAATGAGATGTAGGGGGAGCATGCATATGTTGATAGATGTTGTTCACTGCAAAGGCAAGGTCCGGACGAGAGATAATTAGATACTGTAGAGCCCCAACGAGGCTGCAAAACAGAGGAGCCTTGCCAAACGGAGGATCAACTGTGGAGATGGGTAGCTTCTTGGAATGCACTGGAGTGGCATACAGCTTGCAGGAGAGCATGGCAGCTTTGGATAAGATGAACTTGGCATGGGTGGCCTAACTGAGGAAGTAACCCTAGGGGTATGATGAACATCAATACCTAAAAAATAATTGACTCGGCCGAGATTCTTCATAGAAAAAACATCATGAAGTGCAGTAAAAAGCGTGGAGATATAAGTGGAGCTGCTGCCAGTTAGTAGAATATCATCGACGTAGACAAGCATGATGGTGATGGTATTGTCCAAGTGTCGAACTAAAAGAGAAGCATCGGATGGACACCTATAAAAGCTATGCGTAGCAAGAAAGGTGGATAGACGATCATACTAAGCCCGTGGGGCCTGCTTAAGGCTGTAAACCACTTTGCACAACTTCCAGATGTGGTGCGGGTAGTCCAGATCAATGAAGCATGGGGGTTGAGTCATGAAGATGTCTTCATGTAGTGTACCATGTAAGAAGGCATTTTTAACATCAAGTTGCTACACTGGCCAATGAAAATGGAGAGCAAGAGAGATAATAAACCAAATGGTGGAGAGTTTGGAGATGGGACTTAAGGTTTCAGTGTAGTCAAGGCCTTCTGTTTGAAGATCGCCTTTGGTGACAAGACGTGCCTTGTGACAAACAATTTGACTGGTGGCATCTTATTTAAATCTGTAGATCCATTTGTAACCAATGAAGTGGAGATCCGGTGAAGAAGGAACTAAAGTACAGCCGCATGTGCTTTGATTTTGCAAGGCCTTGAATTCATCTGACAGCTTCTATGAAGCATGTAGGTTCAGTGATGTCAAGATTGGAAAAGTGAGTAACGGTGAGACAAAGTTTTTGACTTACTTTGCGAATGCCATCCTGAAGACAAGTGTGCATAGGATGTTGTGGTGGAGGGGAAGAGGAGTGAGAGCACGGAGAAAGAAGGGGTTGCAAAGAGGGGGGAGTGAAAGAGGGAGACAATGAGGTGGGCAGGGTGAGGGGAGAATCGGAGAAAAAGTGTTCATGGATTGAGCATGAGATAGAGAAGTGAGAAGAGGTTGAGGAACCAACAAGGAAGGAGGAGAAGAAGGGGAGGGAATAGGGGTTGGAGAAAGAGGAGGGGTTTGGCAGGGCCTAGCCAAGGGAGGAAACATGAGGGGTGAACACGATGAAAGTGTGGAATTTGTACAAGGAGGTTTGGGGATGTGAAGGTAGGGCAATCATAGGCAAATAGAAAATAAATTTCATGAAAATGGACGTGTCTACTAGAGTAGACTCACCTGAAATCTAGTGTCATGCACCTATACCCTTTACTTGTGGAAAAATAACTCAGGAACACAGAGGTTGTTGATTTGGGAGAAAGTTTGCTATGTTGATAGGGCCTAAGAAAGGGATAACATAGGCAACCAAAGAGGCAAAGACCTTTAAAAATTAGTAGTCAAGTAGAGAGTGAAACAGCGTTTCATAAGGTGATTTGTGGGATAAACCTGATGAGGGCATGCGATTAATCAAAAAAATGACGGCGCACATGGCATCCAACCAGTAATAAATGGGCATGTGAGCCGTTTACAATAGAGCAACAGTGGATTCAATGACATGGTGATGTTTTCACTCGGCCACACTGTTCTAAGAAGGGATGTGGGGGCACATTATTTGGTGGATAATGCCACTTGAACTCAAGAGTTGTTTAAAACGTGAGGTTGTGAATTCACCACCACCATCAGTGCATAGAGTTTTGAAGGTGGAGGATAAGAGATTTTCAGCATGCATTCTGAAGTATTGAAAAAACGAGAAAACATCAGACTTGCGCCAGAGAGGAAATAGCCATGTGAAGCGACTTCAATCATCGATGAACAAAACATAAAAAACGAAACCCACTGTGAGAGGGCATAGGAGAGGGTCTCAAGATGTCTAAGTGAAGAGATTTTGTATTAGATTGATAAAGCAGTACATGAAGTGATTTTGCTACAAAACAAGAATTACAATGAAAGTGTTTAACATCATGAAATTTTAGCTGTAAAAAAATGACAAAGAATAAAAAAGTCTCATGTGAGGAATGACCTAAGCGACGATGCCAGAGCACTGGAGATGAACTACGAGAGGTGAAGGCGGATAAGGAAGACACCAGAGAGGTGGGTAAGTTAAAAATTGGATATAAGTCGGCTTTACTGTGACCGTGGAAGACCAATTTCTTCATGGAATTGTCCTAAACCATGAAACCATGAGAATTGAAAGAAAGAGTGCAATTATTGTCTTTAGTAAATTGATGAATAGAGAGGAGATTCGAGGAAATAGAGGGGACATGTAAAACGTTATTAAGTTTAAATAAATGAGAAGGTAGAGAGAGAATACCAGTCCTTGTGTTTTGCATAGGGAGTTACAGCCCATTACCCACAATGACTAATTCATAATTGTTATACGACTAGGCAAGTGAGAGAGATGACAAATCTGAGGGTGATGTGAGCCGAGGTGCTAGGGTCGAGAGACCAAGTAGCCGAAGGGTGCAATGGAGCAGTGGTTAAAAGAGAAGACGGAGGAGCCAAGGTAGGACACTGAAATTGTGGGTTAAGCCTGTGATAGCAGTCAAAAGCTAAATGATTTGATTTGCCACAAATTTGACAAAACAGCCGAAAACGGGATGAGAAACCACGGGAATGACCTCAACCATGACCTCGGGATGAGTTTGAAGAGCAACCACCTCAGGAAGATTCTCCGGCCGGAAATGATGGATTATGTTGAGCAGTGAGGGCAGAGGATATGATCACAGCAGAAGAATCGGCCCCAAAGATAAGGAATTGTTGATCTTCAATGAGAAAAAGATCCTGAAGTTCATCCATGGAAATGGAATGAGAATAGATCCGGATAGCTGTCTTAAAAGAATTGTACTCGAAGGGGAGACTATTTAAAGTGTGTAAAACGAGATCATCCTCCTCAAGTGGAGAGCCAACGGCAACAAGTGTGTCGAAGAGCACCTCGAACTATTGAAGATAATCAGGCATAATGATGCAGCATGCATGTAAGTTAGCGGGTGTGTGCATAGGAGCTAAGAATAAAATTGATAAAGTAATGCGTAAAAAAAACGAGATTCCTACTTGCACATCCACACACTAGTTTAGGTGATTCACTAGATTTAACTTCATAAGCATGTTAAGAATTAGAGATTACAAAACGATGAACAAAATTAAACCTAAACAATATGTTTAGAAAATAGTTTTAACTTGGGGATTTTCAAATTGTCAGATTGTTGTCCAAATTTTTAGAACACAATAAAGAGGCTAAAAAAATTATAGAAATTATAAGAAAACACATGGAGAAACAATGTGTATTGGGAACCATTAGAGACTCAATAATCAACGACTAGACTATGCTTAGGGATGATAAAATATCAGATTTCTCAGGAAATTTATATTTAAAATAGTGTTTTATCAGCTATTAACCCAACCAACATATTCACCAATATCAACTACAAGAAGGATTCCAATATAAATGCACAAAACACCTTGTTGTTGTAGTCAACCACCTGTAGAAGTCTTCTAAATGTTGAGTGGAGATGAACCCAAGAGAAAACTGACCAAATACTCGAAGTTTGAAGCAACCAAAAATTCACAGACCAAGTGTAAGCCTTGCCGCCAACCTCTATAGGCTCCTGATGATTTGGGGTGATTTCCAAAAAGTTTGGGGAAGCTTTCTGCAGACTGTGTGTTGCCCTAGGGGTGAGAAAAACCTTCCAAAAGCCTATGGCCAGATCCCCACTAAGTAGGAAGCTATGATTGATTTTCTAGAAGCCAACATAGGGTTGTTTTAACGTCACCTGGGAATAAACTAGGTTGTGATTTGATCTAACTTGATTTTCGGGAGGTCTTTTACTTCCTTTAGGATCGTTTTAGGGTTACTAGAACCCTCCCAAAAGAATGCTAACAAACTCCTAACATTAAGGAGTTTTGAATTAATTTTCTCAGAGCCCAAGACGACCCTTGTTTGACGTCTCCTATAGGGAAATCAGAAAATATCTCGATCAGGTGGGGTCCTTTGGGATGGGTCCCAACACTCTTGGAATTGTGAGAGAGTCCCCTACAAGCATAGGAGATATTGAAATCCAGCTCCCTATATTGTAGGAGTTGGAGTCAATCTCATGCAAGTTGTCCTTGTTGGTTTCACGCATGTAGCACCATACTTCTTCACTGAACAGCTCCAAACAGCCTCCAAAAGTGATGATGCAAACTCCTAACTGATCATATTGCTCTGGAACAATTCCTTGAATGATTATTGGATCGAAAATTTCGAAGAAGAGGATGTGTTGATGGTTCTCTTGCACTTGGTTAAATTTCAACACAATAAAAATTGTGAAATCAGAATGCAACAAAGAAATAAAGAGGAAGAAGAAGGATGAAGAAATCTTTAACCCAAGGGGAAGGGAGTGGCTTTCACCACTAGCGTTAAACTAGGAGAGAGCCTAGACCCATTTCAGGGTTTTGGGTTTCTTCTTCCTGCAACAAAAAGCAAGAGAGAGAAGACATCCAACGTGAGGGTTAACTTTTATTCAAATATTGCATGAGTAATTGAAACCTAGTTGTGGGCTTTTATAAAGAGCCCCACGACTAAGGCTGTTTACAAAATAGAAACACCAAAATTCTCTCTAATTTAAAAAAATACTCTCAAATTAAAATAATTGCAAACTAACCCCTAAATAACGCTCAATGACATAAACATCCTCACTACATTTAACATGAAAATAAAATAAATAACAAAATAAAATAGCAATCTAAATGAACCATAAAATGGGCACAGCCCTCTTGCGCCGCTTCTGATAGACCGGGAACTCTCTCCTAGACCCAATGTCCTTATCACATAAACAGCAAGTGTTTTTTAAAATTTTGGATTCAATTTTTAAGTTGCAGCACGTTGGAGCAAGAGATAGAAGTGAAGCGGCATTCAAGAGCTGATCAGACATCCCATGCATGTTCCAGATGCAGAACAAGTGGAAGGACAGAGGGAGACACTGTCGCAATAAGACAACTAAGAAGCTTCATAGAGTAACCACTTTGTGTAACAAGGATTGGATTGCTTTTTGTCAACGGTATTAAACCTAGTTAAAGGTGGAATAGTGGTTGAACCATTGATAAGATAGAGGAGAGAAAAGGCACGCAGAACAAAGAGAAACTAGGACCGCTAGAGTAGGTAGTTCAAATGATCGAGCTTGATAGTAATCAAGGAAGAAAGATTGGAAATAAAGGAGGAGAGTGAGGCGGCAAACAAAGGATCAGTTAACGAGTTGGGAGATAGAGGAGAAGAAAAAGAGAGCAACGGAACTTCGGTTGCCATTTAAAGAAAAAAAAATGACATAAGTCAGTGGCTCTATGATACCATGTTAAAGTCTAAGATGAGCTCAAGACAAAGTGCTTGAGCTCTCACCATTTATTTATAATGAGATACAAAACCCTCTATAAGGATACAGACAAAGGGAGAGAATACATGTGAGAGGGAAATAGAATGGTAATGACATAAAAACAACTTTTTGTTAGTGCATGCTGTTAGTTATGCTATTACTCACATCATACGGCATGGTCCAAGCATCTCAAAATCTACAAGTATATCATTCTAGGCTTCTTAGGCAAAGCTACAATGCATCAAAGGATGGGAGACAGACTCACTATCTTTTATTCACATCAGGCGTATATTTGGTAATAAGTGGCCTCTCTTCACTAGGTAATCTATATCATAATGTTGGAATAAGCTATTGTCCATAAAAAGAACTGAACTTTATAAGGCATGGGAATTCCAATTGTTGGAAATACACAGAGGAGATGGAGAGATTGTGCACACCCGGAGACAATCCCACAGCGGAAGTAAACGAACCACGCTTGCACCCACGTCATAAACGAAGAAACTTGATTCATTGGAGCGGAACACCAACGCCCATCGCAACAACAACACTACAAGAGTGATGGAGGATTTCCACACCGTAAACCCTTATAGAAAGAGACAATAGCACTCCACGTTATTGGCATAAAACCCTATTTATAGAGGCTTTGTGGAAGGAGTTTTAGCTCACTTAGAACTCCAATTCCCACCCAGATTCGTCTACAACCCATTGGATAAGTCTTGAAAGAGTTCTATGTGAATTTGGATGGCCACATTGACATCCAGTTTGACTCAAACTCTAACACCAACTCCCGAGAGGCACTATAGCAATCAAAACAAGATTTGACCAAGAATCATCCTAAGTTGCAAGCTGCCCAACTTAATAACAATAACTATAGTGACCTGGTATCACAAGAAACTTTAAACAATGCAGTCCCAGAGTGGAAATTTTATATGGGCACACGAAAGGCAATAAGGTGGCTGACTAAAATCATTAATGGAAGATGCCAAAAGCAAATGCTGCACTAATAAAATTTTATATGTAATAAAAACTAACAAAGCCAAAGTGAATGATACATACAAAGTTAGCAGATAGAGGGAAGTATTTAATGGTGCCAAACAAAAAGGGAAATTAATTTCTGTATACTGTGATCCTATCGGATAGGGAAATTTTTTTAAATCCAGAATGACTTTCTCCTTTTTTTAGAAACAAAAACAAAAAGATGCAACTCCGATCCTACAAAAGGATTTGAGACTTTATAACAAACCCCGTTACACTCAACAGACAATTCCCAAGAGAATGTTAAATATTTTCCAACAAGAATTGCGTGATTCCAGCAAAAAATGATTGCATTTGATCCGATAATCAGTTTAATTCGTCTTTCTTGCAAAAGAAATTTCACGCTACTCT
Source organism: Platanus orientalis (assembly GCA_025762735.1). Taxonomy (NCBI): domain Eukaryota; kingdom Viridiplantae; phylum Streptophyta; class Magnoliopsida; order Proteales; family Platanaceae; genus Platanus; species Platanus orientalis. The sequence continues at coordinate 334 of JAOXJP010226395.1, read as the reverse complement.
AAGATTTTTTTTTTTTTTTGGTAAACATACTCTTAGGAGAATTTGGAGGCATTAAAAAACAAAATAAACATCAAAAGAGTTGCAGAAAAAAATCAACATCATCGAATTCAAGCATGAATGGATTCTTAAGCATAGACACTTGGAGAATAAAGAAGAATAAATTATGATTTAATAGAGAAATCGAGAGCACACCATCTGGCGCATCGGTTTTGGCATCGACTGGAACTAAGATCCCCAAAACAACAACGCAGAACCCTAGAGAAAAAGAGACCATCTTCCCAGACAAAAAAAAGGGGGGGGGGGGGAGCGGACCATGCAAGTAGTGTGTTATCTT
>JAOXJP010226394.1:0-11499 GCA_025762735.1 Platanus orientalis | reverse complement strand
CCTATGCACAAATTAATCACTTCCTCTCCTCTCCTCTTAATTTTTAGAGTTTCAGTCTTTTATTTCTATGACTTGTATTGAGATGAGTTTGGCTAAAGGCCCGGCTAAAGTTAGAGGGGAACTTTGATACTTTGTAATGTAATTTTTTGTTGATAAGTAAATTTTAATGCAATTTTTGTTTTAGTTGAATGTTTTAAGTCTATTATTTTTTCTTTAATGTTACAAGTCTATACATTTTCTTTGATTTAAGGTGATTTTCAAATACACTGAACGCTTAGAAAATCCCTATGACTTGTGAACAAGTGCAAAACCGTTTTGCATTCAACTATACAATTACTTTTTTGTGAAAATCTTTTTTTTTTTTTGAGTTTAACGTTGTGATCCTCTGGTTAGATATAATCATCATTCAATTATAACCATGATAAATTGATCCAAAATACATCATAAAGTATTAAAGGGACCATTGAAACCTTAGTTCTTTTTATATGTTTTATTTTATAATATTTACTTCTACTCCATACTATGGTGTGGAAAACCATTTATCTTTTTTCTTTGTTCTCTTTTTTCTCTCATCTATAATCTTTCTTTTTATTTCATAAGTCAATCCATGTAGATTTGTTCTTGTAATATACTACAAAACTTGTATGCTTGCAAGTAAAACTACCTTGGATTTTTGGTTAATTAAGTTGGATCATTAGTCTAGGCATAACATATACTTACAAGGTAGAAAATCAATCAATAATGTAAAAAAAAAAAAGAACGTGCAAAATTCACATGTATACTTTAAGCAAAGTTCCTTAGATCCCCTTTTTTCCTTTCCTTGGTCTACAACTTTAAATCAACTCCAATTCTTAGATATCTACAACATATGTAGTGATTCACATGAGAATCAAGAATTTCCATAGAATTTCACAAACAATTGCTCAATCTATCATGGATGAACCAAAACTTACCGAATAAAGGCTCTTCCTCCTCTTTTCTCCTAATTTTTGTCCTCTTTTTTATCTTGCATTTTCCTAATGATCTTTTGTGCCCAAAAAAGGAAATAAAAGCAATTTAAGTCGTCACAAGTGGGTCCCACATGAGTTGGGGATGAAAATATGCATGGCATGAATCACGAGAAAAATCTACAACTTTAGAGATCGATCACAAAATTTAGTGATCGATCACCATGTGATCAATCATTTGGTTGGTGATCGATCATGGCCTTGGTGATCGATCACCAAGATCAGATCTTCAACTTTCTAGTTTTGGACTCCTAGGACAAATCCAATCAGTCCAAAGGTCTCCCAATCCTCCCTAAACCATGATAAGGCCTCTAAAATACTAAGGTTTACCCTCATATTTCAAGAATAAGGGTTCACTAATAACTATGTGGTTTTTTGTCTGAATCCTATAGGACTTACATAAAGTGAATGCAGGGATCTCTAATAACAAAGTGGGTCTCTATTTGAAACAATCAAAATCGGAATACCATGTAGTCTCAAAATCTCATCAACATATAACTGAGCCAACTTATCCATTGAGTAAGTGATTTGAATCAGTAAGAAATGAGCAGATTTTGTCAACTTGTCTATCATCACCCATATTGAGTCAAGTCCCTTAGCCGTATTTGGAAAACCAATCAAAAAATCTATTGCAATCTGCTCCCATTTCCATTTCGGTATATCTAGTAGTTGTAGTTGTCCAGCTAATTTTTTATGTTCCGACATCACTATTTGTCAAACTAGGAATTTAGACACAAAGTACATGATTTCCTTTTTCATATTTTTCCACCAGTATGTCTCTTTAAGATCCCTATACATTTTGGTGTTGCCAAGGTGAACGGTGTAAGTGGCTCCATGCGCTTCTTCTATTACTTCCCTTTTTAATTCCATAACATCCAGTATACATAATCGGCTTCCAAATCAAAGAATGCCATTATCATCAACCGTAAAGTCCACTCATTTTCCTTTGTCTCTTTCATAATCTTGAGCTATGTAGGATCCCTACTTTGAGCTTCCTTGATTTTCTCAATAATTGACAATTGCACTCTCAAATTTTCTAGAAGTACTCTAGCTTCATCTATTTGAAGTTCCACCTTCGTACTCTTCAATTAATTCAACAATTGAGCCTTCCCTGCTATTACACATGCCAAGGTGTTGGATGACTTCCTACTCAAGGCATCTACAACCACATTGGCCTTTCTCGGATGGTATCAAATCAAACAATTATAGTCTTTAATCAGTTCCATCCATCTTTTTTTATCAAACTCTTGTGAGAAGATGTATTTGAGACTCTTATTATCAGTATAAATTTCACATGCTTCACCATAAAGATAATGTCTCTAAATTTTCATTGCAAATACAACTATTGCAAGTTCCAAATCATGTGTAGGATATTTTTGTCCATACGGCTTGAGCTATCAAGAAACATAGGCAATTACCTTACCATGCTATATAAGCACACAAGACAAATCTTTTTGTGAAGCATCTCTACACATTATAAATCCACCAAAACCTGAAGATAGAGTGAGAACCAGTGCAGAGACAAGTCAGTTTTTTAAGTCTTGGAAATTTTTCTTGCATTCAACAATCCATTGAAATTTCCCATGTTTCTGAGTTAACTTGGTCAATAGTCCAGCTATGCTTGAACAACCTTCTACAAACCTTCTATAATAACCAGCCAAACCCAAGAAACTACAGATTTCTATCACGTTAGTCAACTGATGCCAATTCTATAACTGCCTAAGTCTTTTTGGAAACAACATAAATTCTGTCCTTAGATATTACATAACCCAAAAGCATCGCCTTTTCCAACCAAAACTCGCATTGTTGAATTTAGCACATAGTTTTTGTTCCCTTAGTCTACAACACAATCATCAAATTCCCTTCATGTTCTTCACGACTCATAAAGTATATGAGTATGTGATCAATGAACACAATTGCAAATTGGTCCAAAAAAACCTTTAACACTAGGTTCATCAAGTCACGTAATCATTGCTCTGAAAAGATTTTTGTATATTAAGAGCGATCAGATTGTTCTAATTAAGATTAGCCTTACTCCAAAAAGATGTGTGTATGTATGATAAGAAATATTTCACTATGCAGTTGTGCATTCTCGCATAAATTTGAATAGTTAATAAGTGGAGAGTGTCCTCGTCACCATGGAAATTTTATGATGGTCTCCGCTCATAGGAGAATATGTGAGATTAGTGATAACTGCTCTGATCCCTTGCCACTAAAGGTTAGATGGTGGTATTCGCTCACACGAGTGTATATGAGAATCAATGGTAAGTGCTTAGATCCCTCACCACTAGAGGTTAGATAGTGGTATCCAAACTCAGGATCATATGAGTGAGTGTTAGGTGAGCCCTACCATTAGGGATTGTATGATGGTATCCACACCTGGGAGTGTACATGTGACAGTGTAAAGTTAGCCCCGTCATTAGGAAATGTATGATGGTATTCGCACATGAGAGCTTACATGTGACAGTGTTAAGTGAGCCTCATCATTGGGGATTGTATTATGGTGTCCACACATGAGAACATACATGTGACAATGTTAAGGGAGCCCCACCATTAGGGATTGTATGATGGTATCCACACATGGGAGCATACATGTGATAACGTTAAGTGAGCCACGCCATTAGGGATTGTAATAGTATCCGTAAATGGGAACATACATGGGACAATGTTAAGTGAGGCCTGCCACTAGGGATTGTATGATAGTATCAGCACATGGGAACCTACATGTGATAGTGTTAAGTGAGCCTCGCCATTAGGGATCATATGATGGTATCCTCTCACAGTATAATATGTGGGTTAGAGTGTCCTCTCAAATGATGGTGTTAAGACCTTAGCTATACCTAAATCTATTAGGTAATTCATAGTTTGTTAATCACATTCCAAAACTATACATGTAATAAGTGGTCTTAGTGTTGAACAACATGTGCAATGTAAAATATTATGTAAGTCCAAATCAAGTCCAAGAATGTGCTACACGTCACAAGTCAATGTCGGAGGACCACCAAGCAATAAGCGACTTAAGAAACATTAAACACCTTAAGAAGTCTCAAGCTCTAAGGACATGCAACTATAAGAAGCCAACTATGATCTTTCAAAGTTAAATCCAAAGGTAAATGTTGATAAGTGGTACGGTTGGGTGTTTGGGTGACCTATGGACCTATGGACCAATGGAATTAGAATGGACTTGTCCAAATCTAAGAGAATGCTCAAAAAAAAGGTTAGACCAATGATGGCACAACTGACAAAAATTAAGTAAAATTAAAAAGTGCTGAAAAGTAAAAATGGTCCAACTTAAAATGACCATAACTTTTGATCCTGATGTCTTTTCGGGGCCCGTAAGTACTCAAAATGAGCAGTTCAATGAGCTATTTTTGAAAATGGAATGATCTCTTATTTGATATTCTTATAATGGTTAATTTTTTACCATTTTAATAGATCTATTAGAGGATCCTTTGGGATTATTTTTCCAATCTATAAATAGGCAACCAAATCCCAATATTTGAATAACTTGAATCAGTGAATTCTAAGTCAATTTGTGAGAAAAATCAAGTCGAAGTGAAAAAGCCAGTGAGCGTATGAGTAAGATTTGTATGGTCATAAACTTTGGATGTTGTTCATATAGTTACATCCTTACCAAGGCTATGCAAGAGCTTCTTGTACTAATAGTTACATCGTATTGAAGCTAAGGAGTGAGCACAATAGTCAAACCATCCTATGAAGAGGAAATTTAACAAGGAAAAAGTTCCTATGCTCATCCTCCATAAGAAGCCTTCAGCGGAGTCACTAGTGAGAGAAGTTATTCTGCACTTGATAGAGCCAATTGTGGAGTTCAGTAGAGTCACTGGACGGAGCAAGCCTAGCAGAGTCACTAAGGTTGCACTTATGAGGCGTGTGGAGCTTGCGTGGATAACACAAAAGTATATTCAAGTTATTAATAACTTATTCTATAATAGTTTAGGATAACTATTAAAATAAATTATTTGTTAAAAGTGGACATAGGCCCGATGTGTCAAACCACTATAAAATCCTTGTGTTGTGGTGTGAGTGTCTATTTGTATTATTTACTTTGTTTATTTATTTTATGTAGATTAGAGTTCACTAATTAATTAAGGCATAAATTCTACTACATAGTTAAATTAAATCTTAAGTAAATCAAAATGTTTAAATCAATAATTAAATATTTTAAATTAAAATTAAATCATATTCACCCCCCTCTAGGATCTTCAAATAACGAAATCCAACAATTTCAACTGATATCAGAGCAAGTTGCTCTAATTTGGGCTTAACAGCCCGACCACAAAGATCTAAATGAATGTCCAAAATGGATGGAGTTTCAACCTCAATTCTTCCTTATTTGATGGAACTAATAATGCATATTGAAAAGCTAAGATGGGAATGTTTCTCAAATCCATGGACTTTTCAATATGGGAAAGTGTGACACTTTGAATCATTGGACTCTTTAGACCATTGGACTTCAGACTCTTTGAATTATCGGACTTTGAACACATTGAATCATTGGACTTTGAACTCTTTGAATTATTTGAATTATTGGACTCTTTGAATCATTGGACTTTGAACCCATAGACTTTTATCTTCGTATTGAATATTGGACATATATAATCCTGACCTCTGTGTTGAACTCGTATTGGACTTTGAATTTCATATTGAATCATTTTGTTTGGACTCCGACTTTCATATTGTACTTTGCATTAAATTATGAATGGTGGTGTTAATGTCCTCTATTTGAATTCAGGACTTTGTATTGGACTCTTCGATTTGATTATGCTTGACAAACATTTGACTATCTGTTGAATGCGCTTGTTTTGGACTTTTATCTTTAGTTTGATATTTGTTTATTGTTCAGTTTTAGACTAGCATGATTATTGTCATTGTTCAGTATCTGTTTAGTTTTATATTAGAGTTTAACATGTTAGTACTTTGAATATTACTTTTAATCCATGTTGATTATAGTTTGTATAATTTCATACAGGCTGGGACTAACCCAACCTTAATGTTTTCCAAACTGACCTTAGCTACAGGTTTTCATCGACAAAGAATTGTCACACAAACTCAACTTTATTTTATAGTTAAGCATTTTGGTTATGTCAGAACATTGTTTTCAGACTATTTTATTTGGAGAGTTGTGTATATTTTTCCTTTTGTTCTGTGCATGGGTGAAAGGGCACCTAAACCTTATAGTTCCATGTAATACAATAGTACATTGATGTAACCTTGTGGATATGTGGCTTTTGAGATTTAGTGATTATTGTCGCTGCATTATTATTGTTAGATATATATGGTGTGACGTTTTCGTTGCCATTTGTATTTTGCATTATGGAGTATTGAATGTAAATTGCTACCACTACATTATGCACTTCGGATGTGAACTGTGAAATAAGAGACTATGATATTAATAGGAAATTACATGGACATTAATTTAATAAGGACCAGCTAAAGTCACGGTCTGAATCCTAGGCATATACAGATGTGATTCGAGTCTAGGTTCGAGGGTGTGACACTTAATTTAGTTTGACTTAATTAAGGATACTGGGCCCCATGACCTAAGGATAAGAATCTCATAAAGATCCCATACCCTCTAGGCTACTTTGGTTTCTCTAAATCTCTATAAATAGAGTTACCCATGTTCAGGATGGATCTTGTAACTTTTTTGAACTTGTAAGAAGCATAGAAAAATCTAGAGTAGGTGTTGATACTTTGGAGACAAGGTCAAATCATCATCTTATGTTTGGTTAATCCATTGAGATATTTTTCATTTAGTTTTCTTAATTTGAATCCTAGTATTTCATATGGTGATCATGGGAAAATGTTTGTTTATAATCTGTATTTTTTATGAAAATTAATCAAAATTAAAGTTTTTCAAAGAATCAAAACAACACCTTCTGTTTTTTCCTTTCTGAGAGATTATCCCACACTATTTTAGTACCCTTCCATGATCCATGGACCTCATGAATCTTATCCTTTAAACAACAGCAAGCATAACATTGCTTGACACCTGTTTGTGATGGATGCATGAATAGGTGTCAAACCTTAAACAATCCGTACATCCATCCGAACCCTTTCTAAAAACTCCTCAAAACTCATGGAGGCCCCTCAGGATCACTCCTGTATCTGATTAATTTACTCCCCTTAACCCCCTCCATGATAGTTTTTTTTTTCGCAAAATGAAAAAAAAAAAAACTAAATCTAAAGGATTTTTAATACCTAATACCCAATTTTGTAATGTATATTTAATCTTTGAAGTACCAATAGTGTTTAAATCCATCAAAGATACCAAAGAATTCACAAAGAAGCCGAGCCAAGTTAAGAAAACTCATGGTTTGGGGAAACTAGATTCTCCCATAAAGACCTTAGGTTCATCAAATATAGGGAAGATGTGGGTCATGCTCTATCGACCTTCCCACGGTACCTCCTCTCTATTGAAAAGCCATCAACCTTCCCCAAAGTCTACATTTTTCTCTCCCTAAGATACATAGTGTAACGACCCCAAATTCAAGGTGTTATATAGGAGTGAATTCAAATTGTTACTAACTGAATACATACTTCATTCACTATAAATTTTTCTCATACTTTAACCTTAAATCTTAACATAACATGCACAGCAGAATAAAAATAATATCATGCTAAATGTAAAAGCCTCGATGTGCAACGGAACTAAAACATAATCTTTTAAACATTCCAACCATCCATGTGACTAAGCTCCCATCCACAAAATAGGGACTTACAAACCGTAACATCCATGTACCAAAACTTAAACTAGTATATCCAGCTAAGTACCAAATATAGGAGTAAATATAAACTAAAGTCTATGAAAATGCTAAAAAGAAATAAAATAACGGCACCCTCTTGCATGCCTCCTAACTCCAAGTGCTCCCAAAACGCACCTATAGTTTATAACCCACTTGAAAGAAAAATGCTATGTAATTGTAAAGTCCACGACTCGAAAGTAGGTATATAAAACCTACATTGGAACTGGGTAGGTAGAGCATGAATCTTTCAATATATAATACTTAGCATTTTCATATAGAGGGCATAACAATTTTTAGCATCTATATATGTGCAATACATTCATTAGTTGTCATGCATCATAGAATCTAAGTAATTTCTCTTCATGATTCATCATATAAGATTTATACATGGCAATATGTGTAATCTTACTAATCCAAAGCATTCTTTTAACACATTTGCATGGCAATATACATGGAGTTACTAAATCGAGCATTCTTATAATACATTTACATGGCAAGGTATGCATATAACTACATGGTAAACATTTCATAATTCATCCATAGTGAAGATATCAAGTAGACATGCATCATTCTTAAGCAATTAGCAATCATAGCAGGATATTTTCATAATGAGACATGAAATTCAACTTCTAAATTTAACAAGTCTGTCATTAACTTAATGTTTATTTATATCATTGCTTTCATAAACACTTCAACTTCCACTTGTTCCACATAGTTTATTTTTTCTTACTTATCATCATCCTTAACATTTTCATTCATTAGGTTCCTCCACTACCTATCAATTTATCATATTCCACTTATCTCTTCAAATGACTTTCATTGTCCTTTTTGCATTCACTTATCATTTTTCTAAAGTTCACTTTAAGGTTCATTTATTGTTTTTCAGTGTTCTTTTATCATCTCTTCCTTGATCATTTCACCATTGAATTGTAACCTAATGAAAGGGTCATCATACACTTTCATTTTTCACACTTAACTTTGTGGTTTCTATCTTTCTTTTGAAGATTATATATTTTCAATTCATTTCTTGATATCACATTACCTTGTTAATCTTAGAGACTTATCTTTTTCATTAGAAGAAGTTTATTTATTTTCATTTCCTTTCATGCCGCTTTGTTTTCTTACATAACTCATGAACTCCTTTTTATTTGTAAAACTTAGATGTTTTCATCATTTGTTATGACATTTTCTTTCTTTGCATACCTTATAGACTTTTCTTTACTCTTAAAGCTTTTATGTTTTTCCTTCACTCCTTAACATTCTTTATTTCCTATAAACCTTTTTCTTCTTCTTATCATGGTTTCAGTCCTTTTATTTGTCTTATGAACTTTTTCTTCTTTCTTAACATGTTTTTATATTCCCAATAATGGGGTCGTTAAGGTCACTTACACCAATTTATGTTTATTTACATTTTTGCTTTCTTATACTTATTTACACTTTGTTACACTTACTTTCCATTATCTTACACTTGCTTGCTCTTTGGTTCACTTTAGCACATTGTATTATATCCCTAATGGCAGGACCAATGGGCACATTTTATTGTATCATGAAGAATATATATTCATAGAATCTCAACTTACAAGCTTTTAAAACTCATGGACTCCAATATCTTAAGGAAATACATATACATATCGTGTAAAACCACTTATTTTTATAAATTAAATTAGGGATTTCTAAGATCCCAGTATAATATGAAAAAATCTCATCATAATCCACATAATAGGTATAGATTTCTAGGATCCTAATAAGGGGCTTCTCAATCATTTAAGGAAAATCTTCATACAAACAATACAAGAAATCTAAGAGCCTAGATGATAAACAAAATTGTATAAATTTTGTATAACTACTTACCACAAGTTTCTAACCCTTTTAGCCAAGTAGGACATCCTTGCCTATTAAACTACATCATTTGCTTATGATTGAGCCATAAATTTATGGTTAAAATCCATAAACCAATAAAATATAATATAGAAAATAGTAAATATCTTAAATCTAACTATAATACCCTGCAATGCCTCAAAAGGGTAAAAATATAATTTTTGATGTTTAGGGGTAAAATGGTTGTGGACATGGGGCACCCACTTCGGCTCACTGGTCACCAATCCCTCCTTCCTTTCTTTTCACAAGAGAGAGGGATTCGGCCTTTTGTTTTAGAGTTGCCACCAACTCGGGGTTTAATCGACGGAGTTGGACATCAGTTCTCCTCTTCAAGGGAATAGGAAAAGCCCAAACCCGAAAGTCTAAGGTTTAACTCCTAACACTAGTCTGTGTTCCTGAGAATTAGGGTAAGTTGTTTGGTTGCACTTTGGAAAGGTGTTAGGCATCCCAAATACCCGCCTTTGTAGGGCGGTTTCTCCCATTCATACAAGTTTTAGTCTTATATCGAAGACCATGCTTTGTTAATGTTGAATTGAAAGCTTGCTGGATTTTTCTCAGGCTTAACGCCTGATTTTACTCTCAACGCCTAAATTTAATTCAAGGTGAAAATCAAGCATTGGCTTATGAACAGTATAGAAACTGTTCTTTATTTTATCCTATTCTAATTGTAGGAGACCCCTCATGGGTTAGGTCTTTAGAGGGATGATGGACCCCTCTAAATGGTTCACTGGTTGATTCCATAGGGTTAGGTATTAACCTCAATGGAATGGAAAGAAAGGGAAAGAAACTTTTTTTTCTATCTTACAAGCTCAACGCCAATTTTTTTATCTCAATGCCTGAATTTTAATTCAGGGTGAAAATCAAGCGTTGGGGAAGCTGATCAGGTTAACAACTTTGTGCAATCTTTTGGGATGCTTTGGTGGGTCCCAACACTGTGGGACCTGTGGTTTGGGTTAAGGGAAGTTTCCTAGGGTTGGACTCTACAACGCTAGGGGTCATGGATGCAGGCCACGTGGAGATATGATCTCCCAAAGTAGGTCACATGATCATCCATTATAAACCTAACGCCAATTTTTTGGTCTGTTGCCTAAATGTTCAATGCCTGCATTTTGATTCAAGGAAAATTCAGGCGTTTGTTACCAAACCAGAGGCCAACTTAGGCTTTTAGGCCACCAAAGTGGGGCTCAGAGGAGCAGGATTTTTCCTAGGTCCATGCACTGACCTTAGGGTGAACTTACACTTAGATAAATTTTGAAAAAAAACAAATGATTTTTAAACCCAGGATTAATGCCTGAAATTCACTCCAACGCATGAATTTTTACTCGATGCTTGAAATTAAATTCAGGCGTTGGGACAGAAATGAGGGCCCATAGAGGTGCACGTGCACATAATTTAATTTCAGAGGCTAGGTCGGCCATGGGACAGGGCTGGAGAAGAATCAAGGCTCCCTGGCATGGGTCCCAGATCTCAACGCCTAATTTTTCTCCTGACGCCTGATTGTTCAATGCCTGATTTTTAATTCCCTAAAAATCAAGCGTTAGTTATTGGGAGAAAATCTAGCAGATGGATTTCTCAATTTTGGAACCCTTAAGGTTTTGAAAAATTTACAAAATTAAACATGCTAGTAGGAAGCATATATATGAACATTTGAGCTTCAGATCATGCATAGAAAATTCAAACTAAAATCAAAAAATATTCACTAAATTAGGTCTCAAAAGACCTGATTTTTTTGGTATGTTTGGAGGGCCATCTCGAGGCCTTCCACAGCTTCTAAAATCATGAAATTAAATCTAGTATGTAACACATATGTCTAGTCTAACATAGTCAAATTTAGGGTCAAGCAGTCC